>JANAVB010011199.1:11934091-12079091 GCA_029216955.1 Iris pallida | reverse complement strand
CCTGGGTACATTAGGTCTAGGGATTCATGTTCGTGCTCCTGGAATGAGTCCTCATTGCATCGTGTCCACAAACGAAGGTCGTGTCAACGACAATTTCTCGCGTGCGTGCACAGTGGGCTGAACCCGTGCGCAGTTGGATTTCTCCGTGCACACTCCACGAAACCCCGTGAAATTTTACTAGCACATAGGCAGAGATTGCCCCAACGTGTACATGAAATATCATACGAAACCGTGTCCTGTGCGTCGAGTTATGACACTCGTACAGCAGGGCATGCACGGGCCTCGTGCACGCGTGTCCGTATCCGATTTGGACACCGAAAATGTGTCAAATCGAGATCCGTCTTCACGAAAGTTGTTTGAAATATACACAACAACAAATTCGTGAAAATGGAATCGAAAAATACGAACTTTTAATTCTAAGCGGCATTTCGTCGAATACGTGTTCCAATAAACCGACACGTGCTCGATACGCCTAGCAAACGAATACGAAAACCTACCAAACTTCATGCACAGGTCCGACGTACCTATATGGATGCATCTACAAAGAAAAAATCAGAATTTACAGGTGTTTAGAGGGGTTTACCTATTGAGAGTCAATATCTCAATGAAATGGGCCTCCAAACGTGTCGATGCCGATTTCCTCCAGTCCAACGCCTCTGAATTCCTTGCTAGAAAGTCTCCAACAAGTTCCTCTCCTCCCAACGATCGCAACGCACTTCGTTTGGAAGGATTTGGATGAGAATTGAGAAAAATAGGCTATTGGAAGGGGATGGCAATTTCTAAGGTTTTACAAAGTAGGTGGCTACTAACATATAACACCACATAGGGGAGGGGGATGTTGTTATGGCCGGCCATAGAGTGTTTCTAGGGTTAGGTTAGGGTTTAGGATGGGCCACAATGCAACTTAAGTCTAAAAGAAGTCCATTAGCAAAAAGGCCAAAAGGCTATATATTAAAATAGCCTAAAAATGAATTTAATTGTTTCCTAATTAGGACTAATGATCTAAATTAATTTCTAATTAGTCAAATAAGTCTCTAATCACATGGTTAGTCTTCTAATTAAGGTTAACTAAGGTTAAGCCATCTGCTAATACCAAAAGCACTAATCAAAACTAAAATACCAATCTATTTAATAATAAAATAATCAAAAATACCAAAAATCACACAATTACTAAAATACCCTCATTTTAAAAAGTGGTGGTTACACCTACCAATGATCAATCGATTAGTTAAAATCATCAAGCACCGCTCCTCCCTTTACCTAATATTCAAACCCGATTTGAAGCTAGTTCCAGAATGCTCACTTCCTTAAGAACAACCCCAACAATCTTTGTCCCCGGGAAGACCTGTCGTCCCTAAGAAACACGTCGCCATAGAACTTATCAACAAATTTGATATACTTGTCATGAAAGCCACCGATGACTACCAGGAGTCCCATCATTCCCGCTCAGCTACTTCAGATGCTAAGGAGGAAGAGGAAGATGACGATTATTCCGACGACGGGTAGAAGTTGAAGAAGAATTTAATGAAGAAGAAACGAAAGTGGAAGACATTGTAAAGGATGCACTTGTCGAGGCCGTCGCTCACTCGACCCCGCCCGACACCTGGAGCCTCCCCTTTCACATTCCGATAGTACATGAGTCGCTACTCACACCTCGGTTGTTTTAGCTAAGATCAGGGCAACACCACCTTTTCTGCAGGATTATTTTGATTGAATTGCTGCTAATCGCTCTCCGGAAGAGGCTGTCAAGGAGTACGAATACATTGGAACCCTTGCTGGAAAATCAAATTACTGTGAAACGATGTCGGCCAGAATGCTGGAGATAGAACAGGCTATCGACGCTGAACAAGGTATACAACACTGTGATCATTCTGACCAAGAGGCTTTCAAACTCGCGAAGGAACCGGTGATGTTGGAGCATCGTTATTTTTGCGCTAACAATGGTCGGCTTCAGAAAATTCTGGCCAATCTCGATAGACCTCCGTAGCTTTCGGCACTTGGGGTGCTACTCGTGGTCGCCCTACCCCCTTAAGGATTTAACGGGTGCTTAGGATTGGGTTTTGCCTCATCACTTTTCTTGCCTCTCTCTTGTCTTTTCTTTTTGCCACCCGGGCTAGCCCCGGGCAATGGTTTCTGTTGTCGGTATTCAAGATCTCTACCTCGTCATTTTTTTAGGTCATCCGGGCTATCTCCCGGCACCATCCTTGAGCCTCGGCTCCTCCTAGTCTCAATATAGCATGTTTTGTTTATATATATATATATATATATATATATATATATATATATACACACACACACACACACACTACACACACACACACACACACACACACACACACACACACACATTGTGTAGGATACCATCTATACTCATATCTATACACAACACATACATGCCACATGCTCCACATCAAGACACACTAAATGAAATATAGGCACAAAACCCATGAAGCCCAAATGTATTGATACAAAATCCCTTTTAGGACTTTTATCAAACACTTGGTGATCACAATCCCGTAACTACCAAAATGGCACCATTTTAACCCATATAACTATTAGGAATGATCCCTCTAACACCTATTTCATCACCTATAGGATTGGACCTAGCCATTAGAAGAGTCTCTTATATAAATACATGAAATTTGACTAAGAAAATGAGAGAAAGAATGTTATAAACCTATGTGGAATGGAGCCTACACAAAGACCCACAAATTTAAAGAATATAGAGGAAGAAGTAGCTCCCAAATCCTTGCTAGAGCCTCCACCAAGCCTCCTTGAGATCCCCAAATCCTTAACCCACCAAATAAAAGAAAGAGAAGAATATTTGAGAGAGTGTGGAATGAAAAAAAAATAAAAACCCTAGGTTTTGTGGTGGCCGCCATTTAATGGCTTGTGGGGGTTTAAATAGGGTCTTGCTATGCCCTAAACTCATCATAATACTTTGTATTATGAAGGTCTTTAAGAAAACTAAGTGGTTTGGCTCTAATTAGTGCTAGCACCATAATTAATCCTGACTATGGTCCAACTTAAATAGAATTTTTAATTTATGAATTGGGTTTAATTATCATGCTAGTGGCCCACAATTTAAAATTTTTTAACTTGGTCGAAAATAACTCTAATCTAGAAAAGTAGTAGTTACATCGTGATCATTTGACGATTATTGAGGTTTAGACAACTAATTATCGTCGAATCTGTAGTGTAGGCTAGACTCGACCACGTACTCGCATCTCGGTCATGCGGGAGCGGGTCGTGAGATAGACCTTCCGAGAACTTTATATATATATATATATATATATATATATATATATATATATATATATATATATATATATATATATATATACAAGTATTGCATTCCACATGGACACACTTATCGAAATACCCATAACCCCTATAGTAGGTTCCCCACGAAGCTAAACTAAACTCGATCTGGATGGACCAAACTAGTCTAGTCCAATAATATCCTTAATAATGCCCACATAAAGAGGTACGGGCATGTGCCAACATGTCCAATAATATATATCCTTAATAAAGCTCACAAAAAGAGGTCATTAGTCTCATGGTAAATTCAGACAACATAAGCATTAAAATTTATTGTCTTGCATTAGTTTAAGAGGACAGTCGTAGTCTCTGTCGATAACCACAGGGAAGGCCCTGCAGCTAAAAGCGTGGAACGACCCCGTGTCTTCCCTCTTCCATAAGAGGGAAGATCCACAGTTTGATCATCTTTGCTACATAGCATAACATCTTTATTATTTGTAATTTGATTTCTTTGTTATAAGAAATATTTTGAGAAAGAGAATATTAAGACGAAGATAGCATAACATCTTATGAGAATATTTCATAAATATGTGTAAACCATTTATATGCATTTAAATTTGAATGCTTATGGGAACTTAGGCCATCTCCAATGCATCTCCACTATTTCTATGGTAGAAATAACTTTTAGAAAGGGAAAAAAAATTCTCCAACTATGATTTTTATCTCAATTTTCATCTTATGTGGGCTAGGATGGAAAATTTCTATGAAAATTTCTACATGTAAAAACTCTCATAGCCATCTCTCATAGCAATTTTGGGTGCCACTACATCATTAAATTGATTTTGGAGGACCATTGGAGTGTTTTTTATGTGCAATTTCTTTGTAAAAACTTTACCAACTAGGACATAAATTTTCTTAGAACAAGCCACTTCTAGAGATTCCTGATATGGCCTAGGAGTGTAGAGAAAAATTCATCTTTGGAATGAAAAGATAATATATCCCTACTTTCAACTAACCATCCGAGAAATTTGAAATCGATATTTCAATATAACTATATGAGATCCCATAAGCTCTATACATTCGGATTACATCATGTTGTTGTTTGGCCTTAAGCACAAGAATCATAGTCCCACATTGCCTAGGCAAAATGACTTGTATCTCTATATATAAGCTTGCTTGTGTTGCACATATGGTGTAGAGTGGCACATGGGTGCCATGTGGGGATATTTTTCTAGTGGAAAAAAGGTTAACTCAACAAATAAAGCATTAGTACTTTTTGTCATACTCTTGGAATTTATTCCATTGGAGCTAAGCCCCGTACGGGCTTAGAGACTCAAACTCAGACTTGAAATCGGCCTCATGAGGCATAATACGGCATTTTATTGGCTCACTTTGCACTTAGCGCGCTACCATTCGTGCGCCAGTTGACGTGCAGCGCGAGCTATACATGTTTGATGCGGTATGCACGTTTGGTGCATTTTGTGAGGTGTGCGTGTTTGGTGCATTTTGGCGCGGTATACACATTTGGTGTCTTTGGCGCACTATGTACGTTTGGTGCAGTTGGCACGGTGCGTGCGATTAGCACAGTTGGCGATGTCGTGTCTGTGCACGATCTAAACGGTTATAAAACATTCAAAAATGCTTCCTTCCACGTCCCGAACGTTGCATACACTGGACGGTTACTGTGCGCGCCTATATAAGCTTCTCTCTCTCTCATTTACTAAGTTGATTCAGAGAAAATTTCTTACAAATTTCATAGAGAAGAGAGGAGAGAAACAGAGAGAAGTGCACGCTATTTTGTCCATCCGAGGAGTCAGTAGAGAATTCGACAGAGTGTTCCAAAAGTTCATCTCTTAACTTGCTGGTTCCTGGAAGCTATTCATGTGGGGCAAATCTAGCTTTGAGCACCAGTGATCAATCATCCCAACTAGATTTTTTTTTCTTCCGTTCATCTCTTAGCTAGTTGAATTCTCATTATGAACGAGATTTTTTCTGATCTAATCAGAAACTTTCTGCGAGTTTTTTCGATGCTGCTATAATGAAAATCGCTTGTGCCTTCTTCGAAGAGTTACATTTGACTTCGCCTCTAAGAATCCTCCGGGATCTCTTTTGTGCACCTTCCCCAAAGTGTTGCACTAAAATCAGTTTTTCATCTTAAAATTATGCGCGGGTCTAACAATCTCAAAGCTAGATTTAAAAAGATGGAAAACTCTCCTGCTGCACTCCTCGATCCCAACTTTAACAAGTTAGAGAAGTTCGATGGAAAGCACTACATTATCTGGAAGTAGAAGGTTAGCCTCAATCATCAACTCGTATATGTCGACCACGTATTAACTGAGAAAGAACCGAAAGTTCCAAAAACTGGGACTGCGAACGCGATTGCTGCTGCTACCGCTAAACAGTCCAAATAGATAAGAGAAAATGGCCTTTATAGGCTACTGATTCTTAACGCTATGGAGGACTCCCTGGTAGAATCTTACTTTAAGAAAACCATTACCAGAGAGAGATAGAAATTGTTGGAAAAATTATACGAAGATGATAATAACAGGAGCAATATATTTATCGTCGAGAAATATCATAAATGGCTCTTTAAAGCCGAGAAGAGTGATGCTCGAAGATTTTTGATATAGAATCAAATCATATTCTTGAATCTCACGACATAGAATATTTTAAAGATGAATTTGCAAGGCACAAGAATATTATTCTTGCGGATATTCCAGAGAATAATGAGAGTGCGGTGGAAATTGAAGTTTCCATTGAGAATGTAGTCCAAGAAGAAGTTGTTATTGCAGAAACAACTGTTGAGCCAGAACTTCCTGAGCCAGCAACTAAGCAAGTGAGGAGACTAAAGGACTTCGGAGATAACTTTGTCACCTATCATGTGGAAGCTGATCCGCTTACCTATGATGAGACGATGAAAACCAGAGATGTTGTTTTCTAGAAAGAAGGCGATAAACGATGAAATTGATTTAATCACCTCTAACACTTGGGTGTTGGTTGATCTTCCTGAAGGAGCGAAATCCATCGGATGTAAATGGATCGTCAAGAAGAAGATGAAAGCAGATGGAACTTTTAACAAGTTTAAGGCTAGGCTAGTAGCCAAGGGGTTCTCTCAGAAGCAGGGGGTTGACTACTTCGACACTTATACTCCAGTAGTCCGGATGACTACAATCAGAATGTTAATTGCTCTCGTAGCAATACATAAGTTGGTGATACATCAGATGGATGTAAAAATAGCTTTTCTAAATGGCGAGCTGACCGAAGAGATTTCCATGCAACAACCAAAAGATTTGCCATCAAGGATCTTGAAGAAAAGTTTGCAAGTTGGTAAAATTGTACGGTCTGAAATAGGCTCCTAAAATATGGCATAAGAAGTTTGACTATGTCATAAGGTCAAATGGCTACATGGTCAGCGAAATGGATAAGTAGTGTGTTTACACGAAGTTCACTGATGGAAGAGGTATAATCATTTGTCTATATGTGGACGACATGATGATCCTAGGTACGAATATGGGATGTGTCACGGAGACAAAAAAATTTATCTCGACCAAGTTCAGTATGAAGGACTTGGAGGAAGCTGATGTGATCTTAGACATCAAGATCATCCGGACGGACACTGGACTGGCGCTATCACAGTCTCATTATATTGTGAAGATGATCACACGCTACGGGTATCAGGATCTGCCAATGATTGATACGTCTTACAAGTGTGATCTGAAGTTGAATCCGAATTCGAGAAAAAGCGTCAGGCAGCTGGAGTATACAAGCGTCATCGGGAGTTTGATGTACGATATTACTGCCACTTAGCCTGACATAACTTTCGTCGTGGAAACGTTGAGTCAATTTACGAGCAACCCAGACATTGAGCACTGGAAAGCTGTGAAACAGGTAATGAGATATCTCAAAAAACTCAGACATATGCTACACTACAGTGGAGATCCGCCAGTAGTAGAAGGCTTCAGTGATGCCAGCTGGTGCTCACAGGTGAAAAGTGAGAGATCCACAAGTGGATTTATTTTCACCATAGATATAGAGCTGCTATATCGTGGGAGTCAAAGAAGCAGACTATGTTCTCTCGTTCCTCCATAGAATCTGAGTTTTTTGCACCTGATTCTGCAGAAGAAGAAACAGAATGGCTTCGGGAACTAATGTATGATCTTCCAGTGGTTGGGGCGTAGATACTGACGATACCGATATACTGCGACAATCAGGCGACTGTGGCGGTAGCTTCAAATGACATCTTCAACGGGAAGAAGAGAACAGTACGAATAAAGCACAGGGCAATACACGATCTCATCAAGAGATGTGTCATTGCAGTGATTGATGTTCAGAGTCAGGTGAACCTGGCGGATCCTTTCACAAAGGTCCTCAAGTGCCAGATGCTCGAAGACATAGCAAGTAAAATGGGCTTGAAGACATTATGATATTGTGTTATTGTAATCCTACCATAAAGTTTTATGCTTTTAGTTCAAAAAAAAATCTACTAGGCATCTAGCTTTTGGTTCAAGGGAGGACCATTAATTGGAAAAATATTAGGAACAGTGGTTACATGTCTTCCAGGACATGGAAAGGATACGGACCTACAAATACTGTTGTCTATTATATATTTTCTGCGGAGAACAGATCCTGTGGTGAGGATGGCTTAAACGTCGAACTCAGGTAGAGTGAATGTCTGTTGTGCTTTACAGGAATCATGGTAGCATAGTACTAGAAGGAGTATTACAACTCCATGCTATAGTGGGTTACTCCCCCATGAGGTTCCCAGGTAGGAGTAATGTCTCGGCTTTGCGAGCCAAGTCACAGCGGCGTAGCACCATAAATAGGCAGGTAGCCTAATGATGTATGATGAAATTAAAGAGTTGTAGACAGCACTACAAAGGGGACGATGTTCTCATGTTACAGTGGAATGACACCACGAAGAGGTACCCAAGTATAAAGCCTCAGCCTCGCAAGCCATGTCGTTGTGGCGTAACACGGCAAGGAAGCGCAAGGCTTCATGCTGGGTAGTTTGGCACTACAGAGAGGCTTGTGACCTCATGCTACAGTAGTATGACACTACAATGAGGTTCCTGGGTAGGGGTAAGTCTCGACTTTAAGCCATGTCATAGCGACGTAGCACCACAAAGAAGCGCAAGACTCACATGCTATGTCCCTTTAATAAAGAACTAACCTAGAGTGTATGGACAGAGATAACAGGTCGTCTCTTGAGAGTAAACTTGTAGACGCCCAAAATTATACTGAAACCAGGCTGGCACAAGGCCTTTAATGTGCAGCCAGAAGCACATGTGACTACACTATATGAGTAGAAAGAATTGCAGCTATGGTGCAGAATTCAAGGCTTACTCCATTCTTGTATCATACTGTTGTTTGACCCATGCGGAAAGATTCAAGTCATAGACATCTATCCTAATACATGATGTGGACAGTCACTGTGGAGAACACTCAAACCCATATATAAAGATATGTGGGGAATTGTTGTTGTTTTGGCCTTTAGCACTAGAAACATAGTCCCACATTGCCTAGGCAAAATGACTTATATCTCTGTATATAAGCTTGTTTGTGTTTAAAGATGCACATGTGGTATGGAGTGGCACATGGATACCATGTGGGGGTATTTTTCTAGTAGAAAAAAAGGCTGACTCAATAAATAAAGCATTAATGCTTTTTGTCATGCTCTTGAAATTTATTCCATTGGAGCTAAACCCCGTAGGGGCTTAGCGACTCGAACTCGGACTCAGACTCAGGCTCGGGCTCGGGCTTGGCATTTTGTTGGCACATTTTGAACTTAGCACGTCAGTATCATCGCTAAGCGCATAGTGCGCTTAAGTTGTGCTCGTTGCGCTTCGCTGCCGATCGTGCACCCGTTCGTGCGAACCGTTCGTGCTGCCGATCGTACGAACCGTTCGTGCTGTCGTTTGCGCGCCAGTTCGCACTGCAGTGCGCGCTGCCGTTCGTGCGCCTGTTCACGCTGTCGTTCGCACGCTAGTTGGCGTGTAGTGCATGCAGCGTGCGGTGTGCGCATTTGGTGCGTTTGGTGCGGTGTGTGCGCTTAGTGTGTTTTTGCACGGTGTGCGCATATGGTGCGTTTGGCGCATTGTGCACGTTTGGTGCAGTTGACACGGTGTCTGCGGTTTGCACAGTTGGCGCTGTCATGTCTGTGCATGATCTGAAAGTTACGAAACGTTCAAAAATGGTTTCTTCCATGTCCCGAATGTTTCCTATACTGAACAGTTATTGTGTGCGCCTAATAAGCTTCTCTCTCTCTCTCTCTCATTTACTAAGTTGATTCAGAGAAAATTTCTTACAAATTTCAGAGAGCGGAGACAGAGAGTGCGCCATTCTGTCCATCCGAGGATTAAGTAGAGAATTCGACAAAGTGTTTCAAAAGTTCATCTCTGGACTTGCTGGTTCTTGGAAGCTATTCGTGTGGGACGAATCTGAACACCCCAGCAGGCTTCTTTCCGTTCATCTCTTAGCCATGAGTTCTCGTTCTGAACGAGATTTTTTTTTTATCTAATCCGAATCATTCTACGGATTTTTTGATGCTGCTACAACGAAAACAAAGTGTTGCACTAATATCAGTTTTTCATCTTGAAATCATGTCCGGGGTCAAACACATCACACCCAATTAATGCATTTTGGTGGTTGCATTTTGAAGTGGGTAAGAAGACTATTCTAATATGAGCTAGTGAACAAGCGATTCATTACGAGTACCCAACTCACCTCAGACCCATATATAATTTTAAATTTTCTGAAGAGCATACTACCTAAACATAGCATAGTCTCTTCAATTTGTTGTGACTGGACTTTAAATAACCATAGCCATGAAGAAGTCCAGGACTCGAGAGCTTGAGCAGCTTGCAAGTTGCTGGACAAGTTGAACTTGAACATTCTTACAAGCTCAGCTCGACAAGACCAGCCCTTTCGATGTTCAAGCAGGCTCGATTGCAGCACTCTACTGGTGGTGTCAATGTCTTTTGGACTCTTCAATCAAGGCACAACAATAAGAACTGAATCTGGTTTCCCAAAATATTTCCGGCTAGCAGATTAAAGGCCTTTTATCTAATACAAAATTTGGCCATGGTGGCTGCCATTTGAACACATAACAAGATTGTAATGATACAAGTAACATGTCAGAGAAATGAATATAGCATATCGATTATAGTAGCATCTTAATTCCTCATTATTCCTCACAAACAAGCCAATTTTTTTCCTTCTTTGTAATCATAGAATAGAAGATAGGAGACAGTGGGGTGTAGTGGAGGGCAAAAAACATGAAAGCAAATATCCTAATAATTTAAGCGCCAAAATAGGAAAAGGATGATAGCAATGATAACTAAGGATGCTCAGCATCGCTTTCTTTTTCAATCTTAATATTGCTTGTTGTTTACTGTTGCTGTGTGCCGTTGCTCTCCCTACTGGAGCCTAGTACCTGTAGTGAACAGGCTTGTAGGGGCCCTCAGCCGGCACACTGATGTACTCGGCCTGAGAAGGGGTGAGCTTCGTCAGCCTGGCTCCCAGCTTGCCAAGGTGGAGGGCTGCCACCTTCTCATCGAGATGCTTGGGCAGCACGTAGACCTTCTTCTCGTACTTTCCGCTCTTCCTCTCGTTCCACAACTCTAGCTGAGCAATCACCTGCAGCATCAAAGACGGATGAGATCGATATGCAACAAATGAATCTTGAACATACATGAAGCATGGGATAAAGATGTATACCTGGTTGGTGAAGGAGCAGGACATCACAAAGCTAGGATGACCTGTGGCACACCCAAGGTTCATGAGACGGCCCTCTGCAAGAAGGATGATGCCGGTCTTGGTGTCAGGGAAGACCCACCTATCAGTCTGGGGCTTGATGGTGATCCTCTGAACTCCGGGGTAGGTCTCGAGACCCTGCATGTCGATCTCGTTATCAAAGTGGCCAATGTTGCAGACAATGGCGTTGTTCTTCATCTTCCTCATGTGGTCGACCATGATGATGTCCTTGTTTCCGGTGGTGGTCACAAAGATGTCCGCCTCGGAGACGACATCCTCCAAGGTGAGCACCTGGAGACCCTCCATAAGGGCCTGGAGGGCACAGATGGGGTCAATTTCAGTGACAATAACGCGCGCACCAGCCTGCTTGAGGGCAGCAGCACATCCCTTTCCGACATCACCATACCCAGCAACAACTGCAACCTTGCCAGCAATCATGACGTCGGTGGCCCTCATCAGACCATCGGGGAGAGAGTGGCGGCATCCGTACAAGTTGTCAAACTGTTTCAGAACATCCAGAATGAGATCAACAAATATTTGGAAGGTTGTAGGAGTACAGAAAGATAACAAAAACAGCAAAATCCATTGACTGCATGAGTTTCAAAAGGTCATGATCGACGGATCTGGCCAGTCGCACAATGTGTGTAAACTTCTTAAGAAAATTCTGTCTAAACTTTCTAAGTAAAGTCTAAATTAGACTTTTGCAGCAAGATGTGTCATATTTGGGACCAGAGAAGCCAGTGTGGATTTCCAAACAATCCCAATAGAACGGTACAGTGGTTAAAGCATTGTTCAGTCAAAACATTTAGAACAAATTGCATGTCGACAACACGTTTAGAAAGTGAAAATTTTCTGATAAACAATCAACTGGACTTCTAAAATGTGACTGTCAACATTCAACAAACTTTAGTTGAATATATCAACACTACTAGATCTGATTTAGGTCCTATTCAAAAGTGATATTCTCTATGCCACAATAATCCCTTGTTTTGATTAGTAAATACCATAACAAGTACAGATCTATATAATCTAGGACCTCGTTTGCTATAGTGTAATGCAATCATAATCACAACGTAATCAAATGAAAAATATAAAAAAAATTCATTTGATTACGTTACGATTATGATTACTTCCAGTGTACCAAACGAGGCCTAGATCTAGATAATGGGTCAGAATCTGGATCTTAAGCTCTTCCGAAAATCTTGGCAGTAAAAACGTAGGATATGGATGGTGCAGGATGATGTACTGGCCATTAGTAATTCACCAATCCAACACTAAACTAAAAGTATGAGATATAGACTTTACATTTACATATTCTGTACAAGTCGAGAAGTCTAAAATTATAATAGAAAAAAGTTTGAATCTGAACAATTTGATTGATGTGTTTGTAAAACGTATTAACTTGAAGACTACATATTTCATAAATATCAAGTTAATATGATTCATCCATCACTAGATGTAGATCTATTAGCTCCAGATCAAAGTTTGGATCTGAGCTAGTAGTAGTTCCAAATATAAATTATGTTTGGATCCAAATTCAAAATAACATTTCAAAGTATCAGTATTATTCCAATAAATTATTTTGAATATAGTTAGAAAAAAGAAAAAAAATGACAAAAAGTATAGAAGTAGATCAAGGCCTATTAGTTTACCACGAGGTTGGAACATATAATCAAATCATATAATATAATATCAATTAAATTCAAATATTTGAGTTACTCTGATATGTCATTGAGTTTTATATGTAATATAAAATTTTAAATACAAAAAATCCAAAAAGTATGTCAATAAAATAAAAATTTAGAAAAATTAAAAAAAATAGAAAATAAAAAGATGTTGTATAAAAATAAAAGTAAAAAAATATAAAATATAAAATATAAAACTATAAAAAAATAAAAATCAAATAAAAATCAAATAAAAGATAAAAACTATTTTTTTAAAGTTTTTTAGTTATTTTTTTTACTTTCTTATGTTGTTTGTAAGTTTGTAAGTTGTAATATTCGTGCACAAAACTTCCTAGCCTAGTGGTAGTGTTCGAGGCCACCCAAACATAGGTCTTGGATTCGAATTCCCCTCGGACGGTTTGGTAGCTTATATAGCCACGGTCCGACTTTGAGAAAGGACATCTCAAAAAAAAAAATTGACTTTTGACCTTGCTCTTGGTGACGGAGTCGTTGACGTTGATGGCCGGGAAGAGCAGCGTCCCGCTGGCCTGCATCTGGTACAGCCTCTTGACCCCGGTGGTGGTCTCCTCGGAGACGCCGACCAGCCTCTCCCTCATCCTCCTGTACTTGGTGGGGTCCACCTTCAGGCCGTCCCTGATGATGGTGAGCACGATCTGGAACTCGGCGTTGTCGGTGGAGGCGGGGTCCGGCACTGCCCCGCTCTTCTCGAAGGCCTCCTCGGCCTTGACCCCCTCGTGGATGAGAAGGGTGGCGTCGCCCCCGTCGTCGACGATGAGGTCCGGGCCCCCCCCGGCGCCCCAGTCGAGGGCGCGCTCCGTGCACCACCAGTACTCCTGGAGGGTCTCGCCCTTCCAGGCGAAGACGGCGGCGGAGTCGCGGGCGATGGCGGCGGCGGCGTGGTCCTGGGTGGAGAAGATGTTGCAGGAGCACCAGCGGACCTCGGCGCCGAGGGCGGTGAGGGTCTCGACGAGGACGGCGGTCTGGATGGTCATGTGGAGGGAGCCGGTGATGCGGGCGCCGGCGAAGGGCTTCGAGGGGCCGAACTCGGTGCGGCAGGACATGAGGCCGGGCATCTCCACCTCGGCCAGCTCGATCTCAAGCCGCCCGAAGTCCGCCTGGGACATGTCCTTCACCTTGTACTCACGCCCGGACGAGGTCTTCTCGACGAGGAGAGCCATTACTATATTATTTACTATAATAATATATAATGCTGCTGAGGCAGAGGGGGTGAAGGAAGGGATCGGAGACACAGGTTTACGGAGTGAGGATGGGAGGGTTTTTTATAAGCAAGGTGGCCAGGTGGGTGAGAGAGAGAGAGAGAGAGGGGGGACGAAACGGAACGGGTAAATCTGATCCGTTGGATGCGGCCGTAGGTTGGAGTGGGGCCCACCGGGGATCACTAGCTGCATCATGATAGAGAGGATCTCTGAAATCCATGTTTTACTTTAGAGTTATTTAAACTAGCTATAATTACGTTTTTGATCTACAACACAGATTATTTCTACTTTTTAACTAATTATACTCCTTCAGAAGGAAAAAAAAAAATATATATGTGTTATTATTTTTTATTTTTATCTTAAAATTGAAATATTTCGTATAATAAACATAAAACATGAGGATGGTCAATGTAATTGTTTAAAAATATGGATATTCTGTATTATAAATCCAAAACTTAGAGATAATTAGTGTAAGTAACCCTTTACTTTAGGACAAATTGTATTAGCTATTCTTGTGTTTTACACTTGTTATAGAAATTATCTTTACTTAAAAATTAATTACACGAAACACCCATATAGTTTATATTTTCTATAAAAAAAAACTTATATCACAGACCGCCTCTATGTGTTTATAAAATTTGTAAATGAGAAGGGTGATCATTGTAATTATTTTCGGAGTAGAAGTAGTCCATGTAATACTTATCAAACATAGGAGGCCAAAAATCCTAGAGTGACTCATGAGTTACTAATTTTTGAATCTCTGCAATGAAAAATTATTGAATTAAATGTAACTCATTTCTTAAAAAAAAATTTACAATTCGACTACAGAAACTTAGGAACTAATATTAAGAAGTTATAATATAGTTATGACACATGTACAAATTTATTTTAGATCCTTAAAAAAAATCAAGAGATAAGATGCATGTAATCCAACAGTTTGTCATTGATAAGTTTGAAAAAGTATGAACTCTTGAGTTTCTCTAGAATTTAAAGGCTTTAAATAGAAAAAGTCAATGACCTAAATAAATAAATAAAAATCAAGTGCCATAATCATATTGTATGTTCTCATTTTGAGTTTTTATTTAAACTTCCGTGGTCGAACTGATTTTTTTTTTATCCTTCCAAGTCTACGCCCAAATGGTAGTTTGCATTTTGCACCACAATCTGGCTTTAAAGAAGTTAAAAATATATATATGATTTAACATAGTATCCAAGAAAGTTAGGATACTGAAGAAGAAGAACAACAACAACAATTGGTAATTTTCTTAACTTACTTAAAATCTAATTAAAAATTTGAAGCTTTAGGTACATTGTGTTAGAATTCATAAAAAAAAATAGAATGAAGTAAATCAACCTTAATCGTAAATCCTAATTTTCTTCTAAGTTCTCTATTACTTTATTGTAGAAAAGAAAGAAGAAGATAAACCTGAATCATGACGTTGGGAAACAAACCTCAATCATTTTTTCTGTGTTTAGATGCCAGAGGAACAGAGGAGGAACGAAAAGTGATTTCCAATGGAAAGAAAGCTAGAGAAGAATAGTTCTCTCCAGCCATTCAGGATTCACTTTTTCACCTTAAGGCCTCATTTGGTTTGCGGAATCACGGAGTTGAGAAAAAAAAGTCATTACTTTTCTATGTTTGAGTGCCAAAGGAATTGAGAATTGAGTAGAAAAAGAAAATGATTCAAATGGAAAGAAAATTACGGAAGAAAATTGTACCATAAGGATTCACTTTCCCACATTTAATTATCCACTTTCTCTTCTAATTTCTTTGGTATTTCCAAAGACAAAAAAGAAAAATAGAAGAAAATTATAATTTCTCAAATGAAAGAAAATACCAATCAATTGAGGCTTAAGAATATATTCACTTTTCCTCCTAAATTTCTTAGCATTTCAAACACCGGAAAGAAAAATCCATAGGAATTGTAATTTCCTAAAGAAAAGAAAAGAAAAGAGAAAGAAATTGATTTCCTTTATGCTCCGCGAACCAAACATAGCCTAATAGTAAACATTTCAAAATAAATTGTTATTTTTTTGTTTAAAGAAATTAGTTAATCTAAAATAAACAAATCACTATTGAGTTGATCCTAGAATTTTGAGTTTCTTAATGTGTTGATATTAGTTGTGAATTCGAATGTAATGAATTGATCCAATTCATTGAGTTGAGATACAAGAATGTAATTTCAAATAGTGTGATAGTTGGCATAGATCAGTAGGATGAACTAAAGCTCATTATTCTTAAATTTATTTGGTTGGAATTATATAGAGTTCAATAAATTAGCATGAAGTTGATTTTATATGTGACGAGGGATCAACGGCTGTTGGATACTGGATCAAATTGAGATTTAAATTTAGTTAATCCATTTATATATTTTGGACATAGATATTTATTTGTTGGTTAATTATAACTAATGAGTAAATTATTGTTATTTGATGTTGTCATCTACTAAGTATTCCTAGGATAGTATATAAGACCGGGCTGTAAAATTATTTGGGAATGAACGAATGGTTGTTGAATCAATAGATATATAGTGTGCGTATTCCGTGTAAATATTATTTTATTATTTATTTTGCATATTTATTTTTCCACACCAGAACAATAGAAAAAACAGAAGGCCTTTATGTTCAGGTCATCGCAACAAAATACTTCATTCTCCATCTCATTATTTAGCATCATCTTTTCGTGCTGACCAACACCAATTCGTACATTTTGGCCTTGTTTGGTTAACGGATTTAAGAAATTTGGGAAAAAAAAAAGTTTTTACATTTTTTGTTTGGTAGCCACAAATTTGAGAATCAATTTTCTGACAAGGAAGAAAATTGGAGGGAATATAGTTCCACAGATGACCCATGGGATTGATTTTTCCTTCTCCTTTTCCAACATTTATTACAAAAATTATGACAAAAGTAACCATGTGGCATTGCTTATTTTACCGTTAATATTATTTTTATTTTAAAATGTTAGAATATTATTGGAACATTGTTATATTTTTTTTCTTTCCTTTCCTACACCAACCAAATATTGTAAAGAAAATCAAATGGTCTTTTCTAGATGGTTTCCTTATTTTACCAAACGATGGAAAAAAAATGTGACAGGAATCTTACTTTTCCATTTCCATGAAAAATACAAGGAAATTCATTTCCTTTCCGTGAACCAAACGAGGCCTTTGGGTAAACCCAGTCCCATTCGTTCTATTTAATTTGTCAATTTCAAGCTCGATCAAATTATTTGTTGCAAGATTCTTTTAATTATTTTCTTAATTAATTTTTTGCAACATTTCAGACTGTTTATTTATGCCTTTTTCCATAATGTAACACCCAAAAAATTTCAAGAATTTTAAACCATAATTAAATGGTCCAAAACTTATGCAATGTGAAATTGAGTAATGTATGTGTGAAACAGGAATATTGTGTCACGACCCGCACCCAGTGTAAGGACACGAGATCGTCGGTACATCCAGCCTACGCCGCAGTGTCGGCGGTAGAACGTTGTCCTAGGTCTCAACAACATCTAACCACAATATAATATACATGTCCAGAATAGATATACTCTCCAAACGGAGAACAATCTCAGAAAGATACAACTCAATCACAAAGTAACTAAAAATGGATAACAACACGATTTTCGATAGAATGATATCAAGTGCGATACAACCAGAATAGAAATAAGTTTAAGTGTTAACATTACATCCCAAAGTAGCAGTAATATTTATATACAACTCATGAAAGATAACTGAAAACAAATCTAGAAACATCCTAGCAATCTATTCCAAACACTACTGGTATCTCCTCTAGGCTAGCTGGATCCTCCAAGTTCTATGTAAAATTTTGTCAACGTATCCAGTCAGGATTGGAACGAAATACAAAACTCTGAAAGCAGTTTCAATGCATGGTAGGAAATATAGAACTAGCAATAAAATAGAGTACATGACGTGCTGTAAAGGAAGTACAGGAATACAGGAGATATAGATAAGTAAAGTGAATACATGAAACATAATAAAGAATCTATGAACTATAATAAATATAAGTGTTTCAGAGCACAAGATGGTTATGTTATTGGTTTAGGCTGTACATGAGTAATATGTAGTGACTCCATTATACGTGAGGGTATAATAGAAATATACATGAGTACACTAGAGGAGATTAATCACATAACTATTTCTACTCCCCTACCCCAATCAATACACAAGGATCCGATCAAGTTACGTTAAGTACATGATTGTTAGTTTGAACATGAAGCACATGTGAACATGATAGTACATGAGAGCACATTAGAGTACATGAGAGCACATGAGAGTACATGAGAGCACATGAGTGTACATAAATAATACGAATACAAAGAGTACTCGATGTACATGGTAAAGTACATGAACATGAAATATCCGATGCACCCGTTAAGGGGATAACATCTCATGACAAAATCCATATAGTACTGGTCCGTGTTAACAATGTGTCAGCATCAAGTAAAATAGTTTAGAGCAGACAATATAGATATTATCATGAATAAAAACTAACAAAGAATGTACTCGCCTGATATCTTGAGCAACGGGTGTGTATCGGTGTTCTAACTGGAATCACAATCACAGAGCCCTATTATGAAAAAGTAGGGTTATAGAGTGTTCTAGTTTAAAACAATTGATTTAATATGATATCTACATGCTGCTAACCATTTCTAGGTCAAGGAAGTCAATCTTGGTCAATATCTAGGGTTTGGGGCTAAGTGGACTATTCTAGTGTTCTTGGTTAAAGTGGTATAAAGCCATATTCTAATCCTAGAATTTTACTTATATCATAGTGCAACTTATAAAGCCACTCAACTCACCATCAACCACTAATCCCCATATCCACATAATCTATGTATATACACATTTATTTATGTCTAAATGACATATATATATATATATATATATATATATATATATATATATATATATATATATATATATATATATATATATATATATATATATATATATATGTATGTAAAAAAAAAAAAAATATATATATATATATATGTATGTATGTGTAGTATATATATATATATATATATATATACTACACATACATACATACATATATATATATATATATATATATATATATATATATATATATATATATATATATATATATATATATATATATATATATACTACACATACATACATATTTTAATATATATATATATATATATATATATATATATATATATATATATATATATATATATATATATATATATATATATATATATATACTACACACACACACACACACACACACACACACACACACACACATATATATATATATATATATATATATATATATATATATATAAAATATATATATATATATATATATATATATATATATATATATATATATATATATATATATACATATTTTTTTTTAATATGTGTATGTGTGTATACATATATATATATATATATATATATATATATATATATATATATATATATATATATATATATATATATATATTGCTAAGAGGGGCTGTTCAAATGGTTGATCAAGAGTATAAATCAAAGATACTCAAGTCTCTACATCAGGTATTCAAGACATTACAGGGGATATGAAGACTGGACCTCAATGTGAAGGGCATAACATGAGTCCTTCTCCATCCTAGACAGATACTTGATGTGGATGCCTGAACATAACTAATGATGATAGTACAGTGGACTCACATATGTAGTCATTGCAAAGTTGTCTGGACATACTCTGGGTTAAGGATATCTGAACAATTTCCTGGGTTAAGGACAGAACATATCTGGACATCAATGGACTAATACATTTCACATTTTGACTGAAAGTCCAAGGATACAACAATGGAATATGGAATGGCTAGCCTGAGTGAATGTTAGGACAATTAAATGGAAGGTTGAACCATACATATGGGCATGGACATGCAATCTTGAGTAGCAGGACAACCATCAAGGGGACTGAATAAATGTTCAGACATTTACTAAACTGGATGAACATAAGACAACCATTTGATATGTGAAAGGGGCCAACATGATTTATACAAATTTGGATACTAAATGAACTCACATAGGAGGTCTGGTACTCAGAGGTGCATCCTAAGGTAAGGAATGATGCCACAAGTCCGTAGGACAGATATAATGGGTCTACACAATAGGATCAAATGGAAATGATACCATGGTGATCCTAATCTCGAGCTCAAGGACTCTCCTACTAACATGGGTAAGGCAAATGATCTGAAACAAAGTATATATGGACAGATGCAAAGCATAGGACAGCTTGCAAGGTTTGGACATGATTGTATATGAAAGATTGAGTGGTTAAATTCATGGGTTGAGACAAAATGCAACTGGACTGAGATATGCAAATATGCTAAGCTAGAGGTGAAGTGTGGACAGATCCAAAGCAACATCTGGACACCATACCTTCATTGATACTGATCATATACCAGTGTACATAACTAAATGGTTAATCTGTATGCAGGACATGCACTCCACAATGGGCTGAATGATATAGATGGAAAAATCCATATAAAGGGGTAAGGTCTAAACTAAGAAGTCTGAACAAGATATCCTAACTTAAACAAAATTGAAATAGACAGATGCTTTGGGGGGGGGTAGGAATTACCACATACTGATACTCATGGTATCATGACAGTTAAACAACAAAAGGACAGAACAAGGCTATGTGAATGGTCTGTAATTGTAGTGCCCCGAAATTTGTGATACGTATTTTATACGTGATCGTATTTCTGACCAGTATTTTTCATTTTTCTTGACCAGTTAAGTTGTGGTATATTTCATACTTAGCATTGTAGTTTAATTGTCATTTATCATTCCTGAATTAATTCTGATTAATGGAGCTTGGTTTTATTTGGATAGGAGAAGGAATTGGTTTGGTTTATTATGCATTGGACCATCTTAGCTAATCTCCACCCTCAACACAACTTATCCTCCCCCATTAAAATCCCCACCTAACACTCTCTCTCCTCATTATTTTCCTCCATTAATTCTTCTTCTTCTTCCTCCACACAACTCTCCAACCCATTAGGCAAGTGCACATTGCCACCTCATGAGAACCACTTTTTATTTGTCCATTAGCTAGATTAGGCCATGGAGATCAACATTAGAACTTGATATTTTGTGATTTGGAGTTTCCATTGTTCTAGATCTAGGTTTTAACTATTTTCGGATTTATATAGTTTTGATCTATTTTGGTTGGATTTTTGTGGGTTTTGATGCTTCTATGTGGAAGAGAATTCAATTTTACTCAAGTTAGACCTTTGAAAATCTATATTTGGCTTTGATTTGACAAAGATATGAAAATTTGAATTTTTGGTGTTCTTGGTGTTCTTCTCGGCCTGGAGTAGCAGCCTGCAGCCTGTGCTCTTTAGCGCAGTGCTGGATTGCGCATCCCCCTCGGCCAGCGCTCTTTAGCGCAGCGCCGACCGCGCAGCTTGCCCCTTGGCGAACTGCACTCAACCCGACTGCGCATAGATTCCTGCGCAGTCTGCCCATGCGCAGTCTGCTCATGCGCAATCTGCTCCTGCGCAGTCCATACTCTGCGCAGTCTGCTCATGCGCAATCTGCTCCTGCGCAGTCCATACTCTGCGCAGTCTACCCTTGCGCAATCCTCCATTGCACAATCTAATCAGTGCGCAAGGCAACCCCTGCATGGCTCACCCTGCGCACTTGGCACCCTGCGCAGTTGGTACCCTGCACAGCTCACCCTGCGCACTTGGCACCCTGCGCAGTTGGTACCCTGCGTAGCTCACCCTGCGCACTTGACACCCTGCGCAGTACATACCCTGCACAACCTACTTGTCTATGATGAATTTGTTATTTCTTGATCTTGGCTCTTCTATAGTCCTATTTTATATTAGTATTTTATTAGATATTTTATGCCCATTTTATATCCTTACGCCTTTTTTATGAACTTGATTTTACTTAATATGTTGGAATGACTATTGTACATGGCACGGTATGGCAAGGAACTAGCATAACATGACAGTGGCCCGTCGTGGCGCACTCCTGACAAGTACCCTAGCATGAATTATCTTGATAACTTGATAGTGGCCCGTGGCGACGCACTCCTGACTTGACATGACTTGATAACTTAGCTTGACCTGTCTTGACACCGTGGGTGTTCCTGCTTGCTTGCTTGTGCAATCCACTCGTCTTGTCTTGCATCATGTCTAGGACGTGACTCCCTGGTTCCCACGGTCAGGGATTCATACTGAATCTGGCTAGGTTAATGACTAGATTGATCAATTAGTTCATAGAGAATTTCCCAGTTACCTGTTGCCCCTTTGGTCCCGGCCTTATATATATATACCTGGGATTTGTTGCTATCCGTCGAGATGAGCGCACTTCCAGCCCGCCGTCGAGCGTAGTACCTTAGGACACATGTATCTTACTACAGTGCGTCTGCTATATCATGCTATCTTTTCCTTTTCTTGCTGGGAGCATTCAGGTAGTAACAAACAGGTAACCGGACTTGAAATTCTCATTGCATCTTGTTAGTAATCAGGTCTATGATAACCCTAGTTAGTTAAAGTAGTAAGCCGTAGTACTTGCTTGGCCGTGATTGATTGGATGGAGTCTAGTCCCTCTTGTCCTGTCCTGATCCTGTGCAAGGTCATGACATGACATGATTACTCGTGCTTTACCTTAATCATGTTTAATTGCAAGTCTTGAATTCGCGTATTTTATCTTGCCGATAAATGGTGGGAGAAACCAAGTTCCGTTCAGACGAAGGGTTACAACCCCGGTCCTTGTTTGGTTTACGGGTTGTAACCTGGCTATCTGAATAGTCCCATGGTCATCTCATCGTATATCATCCTGTCATGCCTTTCCATATGTTCTGTCTTTTATCGATTCTGTACAAGATTTGTCTTTTATATCTAACTATCATGCCTTTTTCTTAAATTACTGTCTCTTATTATGTAATTATATTATTGTGCTGATTGCTGGCTTTGTTCTTATTTCGTGGCCTCCTTTGTGGCACTTGCTCATTCTGGGGTCTGACCCAGCTGGTTTTGTATGGCCAGATACCGGAGCCGCAGCAAAGGATCTACCTGCTTTTAAGCCCGATGGTGAACACTAGACGGAACCCGGGCAACGAGTGGGTTTTCTCTTTTTGTTTCTCCCACTGTATTGTTAACTGATATTCTTTTGAGGCGTTTAGCCGACGAGAACTTGTTAGCTCGATGCACTTTACTTTCTATCTGCCTACGGGCTGCAATCATGATTGGCAACTCGAGGTTGATCATGTATGACTTAACTCTTGCTAGTCCTTACATTTTGTACGACTAGCTTCATGATCATCTGGATATGTAATGTTTGGCACGCCTTACAATTGTATATTTGGTGGTCTGATATCTTGTTACTATCATTACTTATTAAGATTGAGACAATAGCTTGATTTGACCCTAAGAGACTGATGGTTTGTAGCGTACCCTCACATAGCTAGACAGCCGTGACCGTATAGCGGGATGGGTGCCGTTCCGTTATACGTAGCTGGGTGTGCACGTCCTCGTTCTTCATTATTCTGGTTCTGGGGCGTGACAGTTTAAGTGGTGGCCCATACAGGTCTTGTCAATCAAGAAATGTGAGGGTTTACCGGATAAATGTCTCAATCTGTACTCGCCTTTGATCTCCACTCGTAATTCTTATCTCCTTGGATTCCTGACTTGATAACATGCTTGCATCATTGTTCCATCCTGGTCCTTCCTTAATATCCCTGATGTCATTTGCTTCAGTGGCATCATTCCTGTTGATCAGCCAGAAGGAGCTCAGCCAGCAGCCCAGCAACAGCAAGAAGATCAAGATCAGTCCTCAGCAGCCGCCTCCCGAGCCATACCTCCTGGAGAACCAGTGCCCCCAGTCCAGCTAGTTCAGCCAGCCGGATCAGAGGATAGGGCCTTGATAGGGCTCATCCGTGAGTTGATTGCGTCTCAGGATCGTCGAGGTGATGCCTTGCAGCAAGCAGTACAAGAAGCTCTGAACAGAAGTGGTCCTCGAGGGAACAGTGCGGTCAACAATTTCAAGCGCCTGAACCCTCCCTTCTTCGACGGCAGCGAGGATGCTATTGCTGCAGATGCCTGGCTGCAGGACATTGAAGTGATCTTAGAGGCAGCCAGGACCCCTGAAGCAGAGAAAGTGGCGGTGGTGCGCCTGCAGTTACTGGATCTAGCCCGCAGCTGGTGGGCTATGCAAGCAACGAGTTTGGGTACGCCTGTCATGTGGGCGGTATTCAGTGATATGTTCCAGACCAAGTACTTCGACGCAGTGGCTAGATATGACCTGCAGACCAGGTTTAGTAATCTCAGGCAGATGAACAGGACGGTCGACGGATATGCGGCCGAGTTTTCAAGGTTAAGTCGGTTTGCTCCCACCTTGGTGGCAACCGAGCTAGACAGAGCACAGCGATTCCAGCAGGGGCTCCATTTGGAAATCATATTGGCAGTCGAGCAGTTCGAGCACACAACTTTTGATGCCGTCTTGCGAGCAGCGAGGAGGCATGAGTACACTTCCCGAAGGATAACGGACCGGACCGGAGATCGGAAGCGGTCTCACGACCAGATGAACCAATCGTCAGCACCGGCCCCAGCAGCTAGGGCCTTGACCATTGGAGCTACGAGGACAGATTCGGTCACCTCCTTACAGCATTCTGCCCCGATCTATCCCCAGCAACGGAAGCAGAAGCAGTCTTCCGCAATGGGCTGCACTCATTGCGGGAAGCCAGGGTACGTTGTTTCTGAATGCCGTAGAGCACAGGGGTTGTGCTTGGCTTGTGGAGCACCGGACCACATGATAGGATCTTGCCCGTTCAGAAACAGATCATCGTCGACAGTAACTAGTCCCTCGGTTATGGGACCAGCACCAGCACCAGAACCAGCTCCAATTCCCCAACCACAGCAGCTCCCGTTCCCGGGTCCATTGCCGACTTAGGCCCAGGCCTTCCAGCAGCAGAGGCCTCAGCAATTCGCCCTGGCCCAGGCCCAGATCCAGAATCGGCCGAGAGGTATATGTGTCCTCTCATCTTGCTTTTCTACCGTCGTTATGAGGGCACATGTCATGTTCCATGTGTCCTAACTACAACGGTATATCCCGGACCCGAGCCATGTCCTAGATCATTCGAAAACGGTTATTGGTACCAACCTTTTTCGTATGAGGAGAGGCCCGTGTCCCTGTTTGACCAAAGAGAGAGACCTCAAGCGCAATACTATCAGTTAAGTCCATGTTGCTTGAGTTCATCGCTCCTTGGAGAGTCAAACGTGGGAGTGTGAGGATGATATCCGATCACGTTATCCCAATCGGTTTGGCTCATGAGGTGTAATGTCTTCCTTATGCCCTACACTTCGATTCCTTGCTTGCATGTATGATTGTATGATTGATTGGTAGCATAGATTGCTTGCGATAGTATAGCTGTCCCGACATCTCTAGCCTCTTGATTAAATTCCGAGGACGAAATTATTTTAAGGTGGGTAGGATGTAGTGCCCCGAAATTCGTGATATGTATTTTATACGTGATCGTATTTCTGACCAGTATTTTTCATTTTTCTTGACCAGTTAAGTTGTGGTATATTTCATACTTAGCATTGTAGTTTAATTGTCATTTATCATTCCTGAATTAATTCTGATTAATGGAGCTTGGTTTTATTTGGATAGGAGAAGGAATTGGTTTGGTTTATTATGCATTGGACCATCTTAGCTAATCTCTACCCTCAACACAACTTATCCTCCCCCATTAAAATCCCCACCTAACACTCTCTCTCCTCATTATTTTCCTCCATTAATTCTTCTTCTTCTTCCTCCACACAACTCTCCAACCCATTAGGCAAGTGCACCTTGCCACCTCATGAGAACCACTTTTTATTTGTCCATTAGCTAGATTAGGCCATGGAGATCAACATTAGAACTTGATATTTTGTGATTTGGAGTTTCCATTGTTCTAGATTTAGGTTTTAACTATTTTCGGATTTATATAGTTTTGATCTATTTTGGTTGGATTTTTGTGGGTTTTGATGCTTCTATGTGGAAGAGAATTCAATTTTACTCAAGTTAGACCTTTAAAAATCTAGATTTGGCTTTGATTTGACAAAGATATGAAAATTTGAATTTTTGGTGTTCTTGGTGTTCTTCTCGGCCTGGAGTAGCAGCCTGCAGCCTGTGCTCTTTAGCGCAGTGCTGGATTGCGCATCCCCCTCGGCCAGCGCTCTTTAGTGCAGCGCCGACCGCGCAGCTTGCCCCTTGGCGAACTGCGCTCAACCCGACTGCGCATAGATTCCTGCGCAGTCTGCCCATGCGCAGTCTGCTCATGCGCAATCTGCTCCTGCGCAGTCCATACTCTGTGCAGTCTGCTCATGCGCAATCTGCTCCTGCGCAGTCCATACTCTGCGCAGTCTGCTCATGCGCAATCTGCTCCTGCGCAGTCCATACTCTGCGCAGTCTACCCTTGCACAATCCTCCATTGCACAATCTAATCAGTGCGCAAGGCAACCCCTGCATGGCTCACCCTGTGCACTTGGCACCCTGCGTAGTTGGTACCCTGCACAGCTCACCCTGCGCACTTGGCACCCTGCGCAGTTGGTACCCTGCGCAGCTCACCCTGCGCACTTGACACCCTGCGCAGTACATACCCTGCACAACCTACTTGTCTATGATGAATTTGTTATTTCTTGATCTTGGCTCTTCTATAGTCCTATTTTATATTAGTATTTTATTAGATATTTTATGCCCATTTTATATCCTTACGTCTTTTTTATGAACTTGATTTTACTTAATATGTTGGAATGACTATTGTACATGGCACGGTATGGCAAGGAACTAGCATAACATGACAGTGGCCCGTCGTGGCGCACTCCTGACAAGTACCCTAGCATGAATTATCTTGATAACTTGATAGTGGCCCGTGGCGGCGCACTCCTGACTTGACATGACTTGATAACTTAGCTTGACCTGTCTTGACACCGTGGGTGTTCCTGCTTGCTTGCTTGTGCAATCCACTCGTCTTGTCTTGCATCATGTCTAGGACGTGACTCCCTGGTTCCCATGGTCAGGGATTCATACTGAATCTGGCTAGGTTAATGACTAGATTGATCAATTAGTTCATGGAGAATTTTCCAGTTACCTGTTGCCCTTTTGGTCCCGGCCTTATATATATATACCTGGGATTTGTTGCTATCCGTCGAGATGAGCGCACTTCCAGCCCGCCGTCGAGCGTGGTACCTTAGGACACATGTATCTTACTACAGTGCGTCTGTTATATCATGCTATCTTTTCTTTTTCTTGCTGGGAGCATTCAGGTAGTAACAAACAGGTAACCGGACTTGGAATTCTCATTGCATCTTGTTAGTAATCAGGTCTGTGATAACCCTAGTTAGTTAAAGTAGTAAGCCGTAGTACTTGCTTGGCCGTGATTGATTGGATGGAGTCTAGTCCCTCTTGTCCTGTCCTGATCCTGTGCAAGGTCATGACATGACATGATTACTCGTGCTTTACCTTAATCATGTTTAATTGCAAGTCTTGAATTCGCGTATTTTATCTTGCCGATAAATGGTGGAAGAAACCAAGTTCCGTTCAGACGAAGTGTTACAACCCCGGTCCTTGTTTGGTTTACGGGTTGTAACCTGGCTATCTGAATAGTCCCATGGTCATCTCATCGTATATCATCCTGTCATGCCTTTCCATATGTTCTGTCTTTTATCGATTCTGTACAAGATTTGTCTTTTATATCTAACTATCATGCCTTTTTCTTAAATTACTGTCTCTTATTATGTAATTATATTATTGTGCTGATTGCTGGCTTTGTTCTTATTTTGTGGCCTCCTTTGTGGTACTTGCTCTTTCTGGGGTCTGACCCAGCTGGTTTTGTATGGCCAGATACCGGAGCAGCAGCAAAGGATCTACCTGCTTTCAAGCCCGATGGTGAACACTAGACGGAACCCGGGCAACGAGTGGGTTTTCTCTTTTTGTTTCTCCCACTGTATTGTTAACTGATATTCTTTTGAGGCATTTAGCCGACGAGCACTTGTTAGCTCGATGCACTTTACTTTCTATCTGCCTACGGGCTGTAATCATGATTGGCAACTCGAGGTTGATCATGTATGACTTAACTCTTGCTAGTCCTTACATTTTGTACGACTAGCTTCATGATCATCTGGATATGTAATGTTTGGGACGCCTTACAATTGTATATTTGGTGGTCTGATATCTTGTTACTATCATTACTTGTTGAGATTGAGACAATAGCTTGATTTGACCCTAAGAGACTGATGGTTTGTAGCGTACCCTCACATAGCTAGACAGCCGTGACCGTATAGCGGGATGGGTGCCGTTCCGTTATACGTAGCTGGCTGTGCACGTCCCCGTTCTTCATTATTCTGGTTCTGGGGCGTGACAGTAATGAATTGCATAAGGACTAATACTCAAAGAGTATCAGTCAGATTGACAATGAGATTAAGATATATGTATAAAGGGATAGATGCTTATCAAATACAGTGAATTAGCAAAGGACAGACATCACTATCTAATGTGGAATATAAGATTTGAACAGTTAGAAATGTGGACATGATGTTACATGGTGTGGACAAGACCATTGACTAAACATGAAGGCAATGCAGGAATGAACTACAAGTAAAAGTGGAATAACATATGTGCAATAGGAACTGAACGGTAATGCTTAGGTATTCGACTGAACTAATGTTTAGGATCGAGTATAGTCTAGTGGTTGCACAACAAATACAGGACATATATATTTATAGCTTGATACTCTCAAGTACAGAGCAGTCAACTGAAAATGAAGTGAACAAGGACTGCTACTCCAAGAGTATCAGTCAAATAGGCAATTAGATCAGGATATGTAAATGGGCAGATGGTTAAGTGATGTACTAACTATGCATACATCATCTAATTGTCACGACCTGCACCCACTGTGAGGGTACGAGTACGTAACAACGCCCAGCCTACGTCGTAGTATCGGCGGTAGAACGCTGTTCTAGGTCATGAACTATAACTAACATAATATGAATACTCTCCAAAAGAGAGGCCAATCACAGAAGGTACAACTCTATCACAATCTAAAGATAGAATATAGCACGATGGAAATAGATAAAGGAATCCCCAACTGAGGTACAGCATAATGAATAACAAAGTTAACAACTACCAGTCTCAACATTTCTAAAATATATAACTCTGAAAATAAGGACAACAACTAATCATGAAAAGAAAGAACAGTCTAAGCTATCTACACTATGCAAGGTATCATCCTCAGCAGCTGCCTGAACCTCTCCAGGAGTCCAGTCGCGAGTGTCATCTAGGCAAGCTCCAAAGTAAGGGATGCAGGGTTCCTCATCATCCTCTATAAAATTTTCAACAGGTCCAGTCAGGACGGAAGCGAGCACAATACATCTCACGCAGTTCATATCAAGTTAGGAAATATAAAGCATACAATAGAGTAAGATACATGAAACGCTGAAAGAAGAATGTATATAAAAAACAACAGAGATTTGATAATAGGAAATATCTATATATGATAAGTAAGAACTGTAAGCAATATGTGATTTAGAGTACAAAATGGTTATATAAACGGTTTAGGACAATGCAATGGTAACTCCATTGTACGTGAGTGCACAATAGACATATACAATAGTTATACAATGTTGTACAATAGGATTTGATTACATAACCAATTATACTCCCCCTCCCCAATCAATACACAAGGATCCACTCCAGTTATGTTATCTTATACAATAGTGTACAATGTTATATAATAGATGTACAATGTTATAGAATAGTTGTACAATGTTATACAATAGTTGCACAATGGTAACATCTCAAAAGAAGATCCATATAGTACCAATCCGTGATAACAATCGTGTCAGCATCAAGTATAGTAATCTAGAGCAAGAATGTAAATCCAGACAAGTATGAAACAGTCAGAGAATGTACTCGCCTGGTATCTGAATGTCTGATGTAAATGTACTGTCCGAGATGAGGTACCTGACTCCTAGTTATAGTAACACAAGTCAAGATGTATACATGGCATGATAAACATAATTTACAATGCATCTGTTGGCCCAATAATTGTATCATGTTTTTGAATATAGTTAATATGTTAATTTTAGCACTTCATTATCACTAATCTTTATACTATCGCTAAAAGCATTTCTACTTATACTTATACCTTTGGTGATATGTGCCTATTGGTATACCGGATCATTTTTGGTGGAAAACGGCATACCGACGGTATACCGGTGTATACCGATGGTATACCGGTTTTTGTTCACAGAAAGTTTCTGTTTACAAAACTGGCATACCGACGGTATACCGGTCCATACCGACGGTACACCGCTTCCGAAACGTTGAAATTCCAACGGTCGAATTTCCAGCCATTAATGATCCCAACGGCTATATTTCTAGCCGTTGCAATCCCAGACCGGTATACCGCCGGTATGCCGGATCATACCGGCGGTATGCCGATTCGTGACTGAAAAGTTGCCTTTGGCTTCTTTTCAAGCTTTGGTTATAAATAGCCTTGAACCCCTTCATTCAAGGTTGATACTTTGAGCCTAAAAATTTCTAAACCACCAAAGCCTATCCACAAACAACTCTACAAAGCTTTCATTTTCCATTCACAAATTGTGTTAGAGTTATTGAGTTGAAAAGTGAGATCTTCATCCTATTGTATAAGGAGATCAAAACCTATTGTGAAAGGTTGAAGTTGGAGAGTCTTCGTATCCAAACTCTCGGTTGAAGTTGGAGAGTCTTCGTATCCAAACTCTCGGTTGAAGTTGGAGAGTCTTTGTATCCAAACTCTCGGTTGAAGTCGGAGAGCCCTTCGGATTAAAGCTCTTGTGTAAGAAGTTGGCGAGTTCTTCGGATCCAAACTCGTGTGTAACTATTTGCTTAAATAGTGGATTAAAGCCGGAGAGAGTTCCGGGACTGGACTGCCTCTTAGGAGGATACCAGGATACATCGGGTGTCAGTATTGTGTTTGCTTCTTCTCTTGCACTTATATTTTTAAATTGCCAATTAGCTTGTGCTAAGTGCTTGATTAGTTAGCTTGACCCTATTCACCCCCCCTCTAGGGTTCCTACAATTAGTATCAGAGCGAGGACTCTATTGTTAGGCTTAACATCCTTAGAGTATATCCTTATTATTTTTCTTTGACAACCTATTCCTCATCCTCCGATAAAGAGGGTTTTATTTCTAGTAGCATAGACAATCATGTTTCTTCTAAATGCAAGAAATGCTCTAAGTGGAAAGCCATGGCTAACCAATCCTTAGAGATTCTTGATGACCTTCATTCTACAAATGAAGAACTTTCTGAAAAGGTTATTCATTTAGAAGAAGCAAATGAGTTTCTGAGAAATGAAAACAATATTTTATTATCTAGACTTGATTCTTAAAACTCATCTTGTGTTTCTTTAAAGAGTTTGAATGAGGCTTTAATTTTGAAAATCAAATCTCTTTCCTCATCAATAGAAGATCTTAAGAGGCAAATACATGAGCTTAATCATTTGCATGATTCTTCTATTGACACTTTAAAGAAACAAAATGATGCTTTTATCTCTAGAATTGCTTTATTTGAAAAAGAGAATAATGTTTTAAATGTTAAATTTGATTCTCTTACTTGTATGCATGATGATTTGATATTAGAACATAATATTCTTAAAACCAAATCCTTTCATGCTCACTCTAGAGATATTCATCATTCTAGCATGTCACATGTTCATAACCATGCTCATTCTGATACATGTGCACACACTAGTATTAGGTGCTTATATTGCTCTCGCATTAGACACATGAGCTTAACTTGTCCTATTCGTAGGAGTTTTTCTACCAATGCTAGAGTAAATAGTATATGGGTCCCTAAAGCTAACAAATGTGGATCCAAGTTCTTTTGGATACCAAAGTCTTCGCCTAATGTTGTAGGTGGAGCTTCTTTTACCGGGACATAGCACCAAAGAGCGTGTTGGTGGTTGCAAAGCTCAAAGGTCATCTTTCAAGCAATTGTACCAACACAAGTGTGGCCACTAGAGCCACTTTGGTAACATGCTAAACGATTCTCTTTAAATAGTTTATATTGGTAGAATCTAGCATATTTCTCTTGATGTTTTGCTACTAGCTCACATTGATATTCTTAGTTGCTTATTGTATAAATCAATGTGAGATATAATACTAGCATGCTTAGTTTAATTTTTCTTATTATTTTTTTTTATCTAGCATGACTAGTTACTTGGCTTAAATGTTTAGGTCACACTATGTAGTTTATCACTCATTCTCTATTAGTGTGACACTTTTATTATGCATGCTCGTTATTCTTAATCCTTATTTATAAAGCATGTATATCACTCTAGTCCATAGGAGCTTGATTTTGATTTGAGTTAATATGATTTTAACTCTCCGTCTTTAAAATTTTTGAGAATAGTTACTTCTTACCGATTTCTCCTTAATATGTAATATTTTCTTTAAATCGGTATTTGCGAATATATGTGTTTAGCACAAGCTTCTTATTACGTGACAAGTATATACTTATACTTCTTTTTAATCTTGTGCTTGCATAATATATTCATCATTGATTCTCACACTTTATCTTGATTATCTTCTTGAGAATCAATTATGTCTTTGCCTAATAAAGTTTATTTATACACGATTTTGAATTTGTGATGGTTTCTCAAATATTCATTAAGGATACATGACTATATTAATTAAAATTTTCATTTACATATAGTTTATGTATCTCTTATATTGATATCTATTTTTGTATAAATACCTTTATGTAGGCATATGAGTTAAGCTAAAGTTTTATATTAACTTGAAGAGTATTTATTCATACTTGTTACTTCTAGACTTGTGCTTAACTCATACTCTAGCTATTGATTCTTTTGATCAAATTTGTGTATTTCTTTTTGAATCAATATGCTTCTTCCTTAAAGCTTTCTTTTAATGATATCTTATTGACTTTTTGGTTGGCATTATGGATACTTGTTCTTAATTGATTTTTGATCTTTTCATGTATGTCCTATTCGTGATATATATAGTTTCATATATATAAATGATTCCAAACTTTTGATATTTATTTGTTTTATACCTTTAAGTTGGGATGTTGAGAGAAAATGTTTATTAGTGTCTTGTTTATGACTATTTATGGAAGTTCTTTTAAGGATCACATGGTTTTGTGCTTTACCTTGCTTGTTAAATTCACCTCCTTAATTAGTGCACTTTTTCCAGTTTATATCTTGATATTTTACTATGGTGCACTACGAAAGCTCTTTGAAAAATGTACTTCTTGATATCGTTAGCATTTAGCTTTCATGATCTTAATGATCTTTCTTTCCTCATTCCTTGGGTTTATACTTCTTTTTGAATTATTGTTGCCCAATAGTTTTTGTAGCACATGAGAATACATGTAATTGTTACATCATATTTCTCATGACTTTAGCTACTATGGTTTGAGCTTTTATGTTGAGATTTTTCCATTTCTAGAGAATACACTTATTTCATAATGGCTATAATATTTTGCATTCTCTAGATCGATCTATCATTTTATTATCTTGGGTTAATCTCAATACTTGGCAAAGAGATTTACTTTGTTATGTTTTCTTGAATATCTCTTTGGCCATATTTTGATAAGAGTCTAGTTAATTTTTGTTTGACTATCTTCTTGCTCTTGTCCTTGCTTAGTAAAGAGTCTATAAATCATTTTGTTCATTCAAAATATATGTCCTTAATTGTGAACTCTATGCTTAAGTAAGTATCTTTAGTGTTTGTGACTTAAGATTTAATGAGCACTTTTATCTTGTTAATGATTTACCTCATTAATCTTAATTAGTTATGTAGCCTACTTATTTGTGATATATTGTTGAGCTACATAATCTATGTTCACTTTCACTCTTCTAGCTATTTTTTTTTGTTTCAATCTATGTATGATATGCTAGTTTGTTATTCCTTACCTTAGCTTCCTTCCATATTAGTCATTAGCATGTATCTCTTAAATTTCTCTCACTTTTGAGTCATAAGTTTATCATATTATCTTTTACATCTCTTCTTGTTTTTATTTGTAACCTTTTAAATGAGAATGACTCTTTTTATATTTTTTATTGATTTGTGAGATTTTTTTTGGATTTGTGTTTTTTCTTTATGAGATTTGTTGGATCATGTTTAATTTATTTTCTTTATGAATGATCCTAATAATTGAGTAGTCCTAAACTATCTAATTTTGTAAATGTCAAGTCAATTTATTACTCTACTTTGACTACTCATGGTTTATCACATATGGCCTTTGCTATTTGAACTTTATTGGTCTTTCATTTAGAAGTAGCAAAGTTTGGATATTACCCGGTTGATGGGTACATATGTGATAAAACATACCTAGTCCATGCAAAGCAATAAATTGGTTGATTATTTCTTAATTAGATAATCATGGACATGATGTTTGAGTTTTATTTTTATTTTATTTTTTAGCTATATTATGTCTATCATCATGATTGTTCTTAATTGACTTTATTCTTTTTCATGATGACATTTTCTCAAAGGATTACATACATTGATCTATCATTTTAAATATAAGATTCTTCTATATAGACTAATGTATGCCATCTTTTGATTATATGTGCTTTATTGGAATATTTTTTTGATTTTTCATCTTTAGTGGCTATTAAATGGTTATCTCTTCTTGACTAAAGATGATATTTTTTGTCTTTTGACGATATTGTAGCCTTATATGCATCGAGCAAGGGGGAGAAATCCATAGTTGATTTACCCCTAGATCTTGTAGTTATCTATTTTATGCTATAAGTGCTTTGGAACTAGATACGCATATTTTGAGGGGGAGCAAATTAATTGATTCAATTTATTTATACCCTTAAATATGTCGTATACCTAGTTCATCATGGACCAATACCTTCTTCTTTTTCATATCTTAGTGAATGAGGTCATGATACTTTTATTTGTGAAGGGTTTGTGAGAGTATATGCTATTGTCTTTATCATTTATCTCTCTTTTATATGGATTAAATAAGTCATCTTCTTAAATATTAACTTTCATATATTATCTTGATGACTATTGTGCTTAATTGATTTGGCTTTTCTTTTTGAGGACTTACCTAAAATACATGTTTATCTATATTGGTAATACTTTGAGGGAGAGCATTCAAGTCGACTGAATTTCTCCTTCTTAAGTATTTTTCTTCTTTACCTTCATGTTTATCTAAAGGGTATTCATATAGCATGATAAGGTAATTGAGTTCAAATGCATGAACTTGGATAAGCATATAGATCTTACAAATAATGAGATTACATTATATCAATTGCACTATTTTACATTGATCATTCTTTTATTTTGTTCTACTATTTATTTGTGGACAATTATGATTATTAATGGTTTCTTTGATCAATGTTTCAAGTTTACATCTTTTCAATTGGTATCAAGTTTATTTAATTTCATATCTCAATTGGTATCTATTAGTTGCAATTATCTATTCCTCATGGCTCTTGTTTGAAATCCTTTATTTCATAGTTCTCTTCCAAAACTAGAGCAATATTTTATATCCTATTGTGTTTTGGATTTATTCCTTGGATTTCAAGTTGGTAAACTACTTATTTCTTGTTTTTCAAATACTTTTAGTTTTACCAACCATATTGTGTTTTGACAAACAATTTTCTATTTAGTACTCTATATTTGGTATGTAGTTTTATACACTTGTCTTTACACACTTCTCCCATTGTTTTTTATTAGTATATCTTGAACATGATTGTCTATAAGTTCTCCATGCTCTGATTTCTTTGCTTGAGATCGATTTCATTTTATCTCTTAGTACGGGGGAGCCTATTTTTGATCATGTCAAAGGGGGAGAAGTAAGTTTAAGTAGGTGTCTATAAGTAATCTAAGTAGTATGCGTTTAGTGATATTGTTTATATCTTTCGTATATTAGTGATACATGCATCTATTGTGTTCATACTAAACTTAACCGATTTGCCATAATCAAAAAGGGGGAGATTGTTGGCCCAATAATTGTATCATGTTTTTGAATATGGTTAATATGTTAAGTTTAGCACTTCATTATCACTAATCTTCATACTATCGCTAAAAGCATTTCTACTTATACTTATACCTTTGGTGATATGTGCCTATTGGTTTACATATTAGTGATATGAGCTTATCTATCTTAAATTTAATCGGGTTGCCAAATCAAAACTATGTTTTTGATTGTGGTCATTCAATTAAGTTTAATCATTATGATATCACTAATATTTATGCTATCGCCTTAGCACTTATACTTAAACTCGGCATTGTCCTAATGTGCATTAAACCTATCATAGTTGCTACTATGTATATTGCATTGTTCGTCTAACATGTACATGCAGAAAAGCAATAAGCAAGATCAATGTGGACATATGCAATGAAGAAATCATGGTGGGCCAAAGACGATAGATCCCATAAGATTTTTCTGAACCACCCGACGACATCTCTGGAGCCACGCATCGGAAAAAAGCCAAGGAAAAAAGCCAGCACCTATCAAAGGAAGAAGCCAAGCCATGCCATCATCATTTCAAGACTCTGAAGAAGCCTACACCTGCCTAAGTTTATCTGGAGTCTGTAATGAGTCTTAGGAATTATTGTAAACACAAGAAATGGATGGCAAAATCGAAAGCTAGGGCAGAAATAAGCCCCGGATCATTTTTGGTGGAAAACGACATACCGACGGTATACCGGTGTATACCGATGGTATACTGATTTTTGTTCACAGAAAATTTCTGTTTACAAAACCGGCATACCGACGGTATACCGGTCCATACCGACGGTACACCGCTTCCAAAACGTTAAAATTCCAACGGTCGGATTTCCAGCCATTAATGATCCCAACGGCTATATTTCTAGCAGTTGCAATCCCAGACCGGTATACCGCCGGTATGCCGGATCATACCGGCGGTATGCCGGTTCGTGACTGAAAAGTTACCTTTGGCTTCTTTTCAAGCTTTGGTTATAAATAGCCTTGAACCCCTTCATTCAAGGTTGATGCTTTGAGCCTAAAAATTTCTAAACCATCAAAGCCTATCCACAAACAACTCTACAAAGATTTCATTTGCCATTCACAAATTGTGTTAGAGTTATTGAGTTGAAAAGTGAGATCTTCATCCTATTGTATAAGGAGATCAAAACCTATTGTGAAAGGTTGAAGTTGGAGAGTCTTCGTATCCAACTCTCGGTTGAAGTTGGAGAGTCTTCGTATCCAAACTCTCGGTTGAAGTTGGGGAGTCTTCGTATCCAAACTCTCGGTTGAAGTCGGAGAGCCCTTCGGATTAAAGCTCTTGTGTAAGAAGTTGGCGAGTTCTTCGGATCCAAACTCGTGTGTAACTATTTGCTCAAATAGTGGATTAAAGTCGGAGAGAGTTCCGGGACTGGACTGCCTCTTAGGAGGATACCAGGATACATCGGGTGTCGGTATTGTGTTTGCTTCTTCTCTTGCACTTATATTTTTAAATTATCAATTAGCTTGTGCTAAGTGCTTGATTAGTTAGCTTGACCCTATTCACCCCCCCTCTAGGGTTCCTACAGCATCTGCATGCTGTCTAGGTCAAACTAGACTAAAGTCAACACTTGGTCAACTCCAGTCAACTATACTAGTCAAAGCTAGGTCAACTAGGTCAAACTTAACCCAACAAGTCTAATAAGTCTCACTAGGCCTAACCAAGCCTATACTAGCAATCAAACACAATCACCTACACAAAACCAAATGGCAACACACATAAAGGCATATACTATATGTATACACACATATAGGCTATTACCTATAACACACATAGCAATATATATATATGCATATCATTCTCATCACATTATATACATTCATATTAACATGTATTCACCTTATCTACATTCATATGTCATATATACATACATATATATATAGGGTAAGTGAACAGTAGAGTATAGTGTACATGCATCCTACAATTGTGTCAAGCATATATATAGTGTAGTGAGATAGGGTGTCAATGTGAGCATATAATGTGTTCAGTGTCAAGCTAGAGTGTGATATGGTGTCATATATGTACATAGTGTATAGGTGAATTAGAGTGTCAAGGGTTAATAGAGGGTTAATGTCAATGAGTGTATATGTGTCAAACATATATATATAAGTGTGTGTCTCGTGTAAGGGTTAAGTGTCACAGGTTTAGGGGTTCAAGTGAGGGGGCTGTGTGTGTGTGTATGGAGCATACAATTGTGTCAATAGTGTTCTGTCATGGTGTCAAGAGTGTACTGTGTGTGTTAACATGTGAATGTGTCAATACATTATGAAAAAGGGTGTGTGTGGCATGTAGAGTGAAGGGTGTAATGTGAAACTTCAGATTTCCATTCTCAGGTCTAACAGCATACAAACAAACCCCAACTTCCAGTTTTGTATTTTAAGCCAAGCTCGGATTTTCTCTCAAACCCTCAACTCAACAAAACACATAAACTGAACATTCAGTTCATACATTCTCATAAATTCGAAAACCATACAAAACCAAACTCGATTTTATTTCATGTTGAAAACCCAAACATCTACATTCAGTGAGTAAATAGTCATCAAAACAATGTGTTATCATCCAACATACATGTGAACTTATATGAAATTATCTGAAAATGTAGGTAATCATCTTAACATCTGTGAAACCACCTCAACTATATGAATTCCTCTGATCATTCAAAAACCTTTATATCAAACCTACTGGGCTAATTAAAACCCGAACATCTCAGGAAAACTAATAGGATTCAGTCCCTAAATTCTCAACTCATTCTCAGTTTTAAAGGGGCAGGGCTTAGCCCTCATTGGTCTCAACAATGAGTTAAGAATTGAATGGTAAAATGGAAAGGCTGTGTGTGTGATATATGGCAGCTTGTGTGTGTGTACATGAATATGAATCAATGAAATGTGTATATAGGTGATAGCCAATGTGTCTCAGGAGATGTGAACTCAGTCTTGTGTGTGCATATCACAGTATTCTCAGACTTGGATATCAGGACTTACCCTCTGTTCTCAGTAAAGAAGGGATCCCAGTTGTGTGTGTGTAGGGACTTAGGCTATAGGTTTGTCTTAGGTTCAAAATGTTCTCAGGAAACATAGAGAATGTGTCAAAGTGATTCATATATATATGTGTAACATGTAAAGTATGTATATGGATGTAGAGTGTCAGTTTGTGTATGTGTATGTGGGTAAACATTTAGGTCTCAGGTTTCAGTATTCAATCATCTAAGATTGAAACCTATACAACACAATTTGTCAACAAAACCCAAATCAATACACAACTAAAACAACCCTGAAATTGAAAAGGGAGGAGAATGTGAACCAGTGCTACATGTGTGTCATAGTGTGTCAAGTGTCATAGAGTGTCCATCTATATTTCTCTCATATATGAGTGAGGGTGTGCTCAGTTCAATGTGACAGTGAATCAGGAAATGAGAAGGGTGTCTTAGATTTCAGTTTTCAGCTTAAGTGTGTTCAGTTCAGTTTTCACTTAGTGACAGTATAGATGGAAGCAGTGGGGGCATCTCAGTTCATGTGGGGACTTGTATTGTGAAGAGAAAACAGTGTAACCCATTCTCAGGTTCAGGAATCGAAGATATCAGAGAATAGGGAAATCAAACCAATTTAGGATGCAGATTTTGAAATCAATCTAAGGAAATAAACTTGCATCAAATAGGAATATATACCAGTCATGTAGGAATATATCCCAGATATGTATGCATGCACAAACATAAAAATTAGCATCTCAATCTCAGGTTTAATATGGTTCTCGGGTTCAGTATCTCAATTTAATAGAACTCAGGGTTTTGAATGATCTCAGTCCTGCATACCTACACACAGACATGTGTACCTATACCATACATCTAATTTAACATTCAATTAAATATTAAAAACCAATAACTCAGTTATCATTTCAAAAAAAAACAAACCCATTTCAATACACAAACTGGAATGAGCTGATACGTGAATAATTGAATTCGAAAACCAAAATTTACCTATAAAATCCACAATCAGGTATTTAGATGTGTTCCCCACATGTGCACGTGTCCCAGGAGTGTACTCGTGTCCAGACATTGGACACGAAGTGTCCAAATCGTGCAAAACAGGTTGTGTCAGACTGTGTGCACAGGCGGGCTCGTGCAGCCGTGTCAAGCTCTCGTGGACACGATTCACTACACTAGACACCTCGTGCACGTGTCTATGTGTTTGTCAGGACTAGGAGAGTGTGTCCCATAGCCTGCACAGTGTCCACGTGGATCGTGTCGCGTGCACGAGACGCATATCCGACGCGATTCTCGCATGCGCTCGTGTCAGGCTACGACCAGTGCAAGTCGATTTTCTTCGTGCGCACTAAACGAGAACCCATGAAACTTTGTAGGTGTTGTGTCAGTCACTAGAAGAACGTGTCCACCAAATTTCGTGACCTGAGTCGCTGTGTCGTGTCTGCTAGGACACCCGAGCAGCAGGGCAGCGCACCGGGGCCTCGTGTGTGCGTGTGTGTCTAAATTTGGACACTAAACGTGTCCAAAAATGTGCTCAGTAGGACACAAATTTAAAGAACACATATTGGGCAACAAATCCATGAAATTAGTTTTCGAAATTACAATGTTTTAATCCATTCAAGCAATTCATCAAACACTTAGCAATACACTATGACACGTGTCCGATACGGACACCAAATGGACACAAAATTCACCCAAATTTTAGGGACAGCTAGGGGACTCCTAGATCTTGCCCTAAATGTAAAGAAAACAGAAATTTAGATCAATTTGTGGATTTTTACCTATATGTGCAAAAAGCATAAAAAAGCTCCAAATGGGGGGTGTTCTTCTTGATGGCCAATTGCTCCAAATGAACCCAAAACTGAGATTAACCTCCAGAAATATTAAACATACAGAAATTAGAACCTAATACAAAAGACTAGGATTAAAAAGGAATTAAAATGGATTTTCTATAAATTTTTAAAGATGGGATTTACCTCTTTTTCTAAACTTGCTATTTCCTAAAGGAGGCTAACCTAGTGGAAGAGAATATAAATAGGGAGATGATCCCTAGGTGGCTGGCCATAAATGCTAGGGTTAGGGTTTTGGGATTTGATCAAGGGCTCTCAATCCATCTAGTTAAATCAATGGTCCACAAGCCTAGGTTTTCATTCTAGTCAAGTTGCAACCTAGTTGTTCTATCTAATCATGACTTAACCAAGACTAAACAATCCTAACTAACACTAACCATGGTTAGCTAAGTCTAGCTATGAATAATCTAGGTTAAGGCTAAACACACTACAAAGCAATGAATTAAATAATATTTAAATCACACCATTCTCAATAATCATTTTAAATTCCAAATAATATATATTAAATTCAAATAATTCAAAAATGGAAAAAATACCCTTAAACTAAAAATGATAAATAAAATATCCTAATCACATGGCTAGACTCTAGGTCACTATCTCTAGGGTTACACTAGCAAAACACCAAATCACAAGTCATGATTTTAAATAGTTTAAAAATGATTAAAAATCACCAAAAATCATAATATGAAATAAATATCAATAAATAATAATTATAATTACAAAATTTCAAAATTTCCGTCATCTGAAAAACTGGGTGTTACACTAATGTAGGGAATAGACCCATGGACAGAAGTATTAACAATCAGGACTGAACTTGTAAAGTCTAAACGCCATGTTTATTGCAAAGTAGACTGAACCATATATAAACAGTCGAAGGGTGAGGACAGAACAAGTAATGGATGTAGGTCCTAAAAATCAAGTTGCACCCATCAAAGAAGTCATGAAAATCAAATTATGCATCCTTAAAATAAACTGCGCAGAAGACAGATTGCGCACCAACTCGATTGCACAGGCTGAACTGTGCACTCATCCAAGTGCGCAAGCTGATGTGGCCTCGTCATCATTACCTGACAGAGAATCAGATCTTCTGACAACTGACAGCACGAAGAACGAGAAAACTGTTCGTTTATTGTGCAGCACAGCGCTCGAGGACAGCTGTACATGCAGCACAATCTACCAGACTCTCTGCAGCGCAGTCCATCCCAGCGCGGTCCATCCCAGCGCAATCTGAAGCCAGCGCAATTCAGGTGGCGCACTCCATCAAGATAACTGACAATGTACACGTGGCCTTTATGCCATCAATTACTCACCATGTGGCAACCGCCTGTACACGATCAAGCGCATTTCAATCAAATAATACCACGCGTCACATACAGATGGTACACGATCGAGTAACTGCCTGCACAGTTCATTGCATGCGCAAACCAAAGTGTGCGCAATCCAACCTGCGCAAGTCAGAATAACTAAAAGTTAGTTATTTCCAGAACTCTATAAATAGAGTTTCAAGTCCTTCCTAGAGGGGATCACACAGACACACACACACAGAGATCAGAGATCATCACCAGAGATCAGGAGTTCTTGCCAAAGTGCTGCTGCAATCTTCAGAGGCTACCCTCTTCAAAGTTCACATCGTCCAAGGGATAAAGCGATCGTCTTCAGATCGGATTCCTATAGTTGTCTATTCGGTAAACCCTCACATATCTTGATTTACAAGACCTGTATGGGCCACCACTTAAACCATGTCACGCCCCAGATCCAGAATACTGGAGAGCGGGGGCAGACATATCCAGCTACGTATATGAAATGGAATCCATCTCGCTATACGGTCACGGCTGTCTAGATACATGAGGGTTTATCTACAAGCCAACAGTCTCTTAAGGTCATGAACAAGCCTAGTGTCTCAATCACGAGCAAGTAAGTAAAAGTTACAAGATGTATGATCATTAAATATACAATAATAAGGCGTCCCAAATATTATATATTCAGCTGATCATGAAGCTAGTCGTTACAAAATGTTAGGACTAGCAAGAGTTTAGTCATACATGATCAACCCTAGGATCTGTTAATCATGCTATAGTCCGTAGGCAGACAGTAAGTAAGTACAACCGAGCTAAACAGGTGCTCGTCGGCTAAACGCCTCAAAAGAATATTTTTACAATAGAGTGGAAGAGCCAAAAATAACCCACTCGTTGCCAGGATTCCTTCTAGTGTTCACCATCTGGCAGGAAGGTCGGTAGATCCTCTGGAGCTGCTCCGAAATCTAGCCACACAAAACCAGCTGGGTCAGACCCCAGAAAGAGCAAGTGCCACAAAGGAGGCTTCACTTAAGAACTAAAACCAGCAATCAGCACAAGATATAAATAAAAGTAAGAACTGGAAATAAAGAAAATACACCAGGATGATATACGACGAGATAACCATGGAACTATTCAGATAACCAGGTTACAACCCGTAAACCAAACAAGGACCGGGGTTGTAACCCTTCGTCTGAACAGAGCTTGGAATTCTCACTATTTATCGGTTAAATAAATACAAGCATTCTGGTCGTTCAATGATCTGGAACAGGATCAGGGCAGGACTAGACTGGTTAGACTCCGTCCAATCACTTCACGGCCAAGCAAGAATTACGGCTTGATACTTTAACTAACTAGGGTTGTCACAAGCCTAATTACTAACAAGATGCAGCAAGATTATTCCACAGCCACAAGCCCTGCAGACCATCCAGGTTCCCCGGGTTAAAAGATTAGAGTTGAATTCAGGTGGGTACATCGTCCAGGAAACGAATGTACCCTTAGGTAGCTTGAAGGGTGCAACACATGACAGTGTGCTGGAAATGTGCCCTACTCGACGGCAGGCTACAGATCCCAAAGCGTGCCCAGGTAACGGGATTGCCTGTAGCTGGAAAATCTCTTCATGACTAATGTAAAAATCTAGTTATTAGTCCTTAGTTTATTTCAATAGGTACTCCTGACCGTGGTACTCAGGAGTCCCATCCTAGACATGATGCAAGACAGGACTGGTTTATTTATACAAGCACAATCGCCCACGGTGTCCAGGTTATTATACGGGTCATGTCTTGTCAGGTAGCCGTCGCAACAGCTTATCAAGGTATAACATGTCAGGTTATCAGGTCAAGTGTACTTGTCAGGAGTGCGCCACGACGGGCCGCTATCAGGTCATGCCAGGTTACTCATGTCAGGAGTGCACCACTACGGGTCACTATCGTGTCAGGCTCAGTTATCAATTCTAAACATATCAAGTAAATTTGCGATTATCAAGTTCATGACAAAAGCGTAAGGATATAAAATGGGCATAAAATATCTAATAAAATATCCATATACAGGGCTATAGAAGAGCCCAGCTTAAGGAAAATAAAACCAAATCTGACACGCTGACATAAGGCCAAGTCAGCCAAAGGCCATACGCTCAGTACAAGCTACGCTCAGGTCAGGCTATGCTCAGGCCAGCGTACGCTCGAGGCCAGCGTACGCCTTGCTCGCTTAAGCTAGCGTACCAAGGCACGCGTACGCTCAAGCTAGCGTACGCATCAGGTCTGCGTACGCTCGAGCTAGCGTACCAAAGGGTCTATACACTTCCAATGGGAAGCGTACGCAAGGGTCAGCGTACACAAGGGCACGCTCAAGCTACAGGTCAGCGTACGCTCAAGCTAGCATACGCTCAAGGCTGTGTACGCTTGAGCTAGCGTACGAAAGGGTCTACGGCACGCTCACGCTAGCGTACGCAAAAGACATGCTGCCAACAGGCAGCGTATCAAGGCTAGCGTACGCACGCTAAAGAGCAGCGTACTCAAGTTAGCGTACGCTCGCTAAAGAGCGCGCACAGCTCAGTGGCGTAAGCTAAAAAGCTAGCTCACTGTTCACTGTCTTCTCCAAATGGCAAGAACAGCAAGAACTCTAAAGTTGAATCTAAGCTTCAATTGTCCATATCTTGGTCAAAATAAGTCCGAATCCAACTTTCCAAATGCTAAAATTGGGTAGAATGAAAATCCCACAACATGGAACCATCACGACTTGAAAACAAGCAAGTTTGATAGATCAAAACACCAAAAATCCAAAAATAGCAAGACTCTAGATCTACAAGAATTAAAGCCTCAAAATGGAAAATAACAAGTTCTAATGTGGTTTAGAATCATGAGGAGAAGCTAATGAAACCATCAAAAGGAGTTCTCTTGTGGAAGCAAGTTGCACTTGCCTATGGTGTTCTTGGTTGGTGGAGAAGAGTAATGGTGGGGGAAGGAGAAGTAAATAAGAATTATGGAGGAGAGAGAAGGTTGGTGGGGATAATAAAGAGTGGGGGTTATGGTGGAAATGAAGGAGAAGCATAGGCTAAGGTGTTCCACCCTTGGCCCATGATGAACCAAGCATTGGGCTGGCCGAACCAAGCCAACCCAAACCGAGAGTTAAACCAAGCCGAAAACTAAACAAGGAATCATGCAATACAGAATAAAATACGTATACGTATCCCAAAATACGTAATACGAACACAGGCATTACAACTCTACCCACCTTAAAAGAATTTCGTCCTCGAAATTTAATCAAGAGGCTAGAGGAGCAATGTCAAGCTACATTAATCACATGCAAGCTATAACTAGGCATACAATCACTCATTCAAGCAAGGAATCGAAGGCATGGGGCATAAAAAAGACTTTATACCTCACGAGTCAAACACGTTGGGATATCGCGATCGGATATCATCCTCACGCTCCCACGTTGACTCCCCCAAAGAGTGATGACCCCAAGCGACTCGGACTAACTTGATAGTCTTGTTCTTGAGGATCTTCTCTCTTCGGTCCAATATAGACACGGACCTCTTCTCATACGAAAGGTTGGTACCAACAACCAATTCCGAATGATCCAGGATGTGGCTCGGGTCCGGGATATACCGTCGTAATTGGGACACATGGAACACGTCATGCACCTCGCTTAGCGACGGTGGAAGAGCGAGACGATAGGATACATCTCCTACTCGCTCCAGAATGTCAAACGGTCCTATATACCTAGGACTAAGCTTGCCCCGTACACCGAAATGAATGACGCCACGGTTAGGCAAAATCCTCAGAAATACATGATCGCCGACCGAAAACTCGAGAGGGCGCCGATGGGAATCGGCCCAATGGCGCTGGCGATCTTGGGCAACTCGAAGATGATCTCTGACTCGCCTGACCACTTCGACTGTCTGGGCAATCATTTCTGGACCGAGCATCTGCCTCTCTCCAACATCATCCCAGGCTAGCGGGGATCTGCACTTCCTACCATACAGTGCCTCGAACGGTGCCATCTGGATACTGGCCTGGAAACTATTGTTGTACAAGAATTCCACCAGGTGCAAGTGATCTTCCCATGAACCACTGAAGTCAAGTGTACAAGATCGCAACATGTCTTCAAGAGTCTGGATCGTACGCTCCGACTGGCCATCTGTCTGCGGGTGATATGCTGAACTGAACTGGAGATGAGTCCCTAAACTCGCCTGCAGGCTACGCCAAAAGTGCGATATAAATCTGGAATCTCGGTCCGAGGTGATGCTAACTGACACACCGTACAATCTGACAATCTGCCTAAGATACATCGCCGCTAGCTGAGCCGTCGACTGACCAACTCTGAATGGAAGAAAGTGAGCCACTTTCGTGATCCGGTCAACTATAACCCAAATAGCATCTCTACTAGCTGGGGATCTAGGTAATCCAGTCACGAAATCCATGGTCACATGCTCCCACTTCCACTCTGGAATCGGCAAGGGCTGAAGCAGTCTTGCCGGTCTCTGATGTTCAGCTTTAACTTGTTGGCAAACCAAACACCGAGAGACAAACCGAGCTATCTCTCGCTTCATGCCATTCTACCAGAAATGCTATCGGATATTACGGTACATCTTCGTACTGCCCGGATGGATGGAATACTGCGAACTATGAGCTTCTGCCATGACCTCCTGCCGGATATCTCCGCTGGGTACACAAAGACGCTTACCATGTCGAAGTATACCATCCTCATAAATGCATAACTCTGGTCTTCGTCCTGCCTCACACTCTGCTCTGAGTCGCTGAAGCTTGGAATCTGCCGACTGTGCCATCCGGATCCTCTCGACTATAGTGGACTGAACTTGTATGCTGGCCATCAATGCCACACTGGAAGGGAGAACAACTTCTATACCCATCTTCTGAAGATCGGCTATCAATTCTGGCTACGTTGTTAGGAAATAAGCTCCGGCTCTCCTGTTCAACGCATCCGCAACAACATTGGCCTTCCCAGGATGATACTGCAGGTTGACATCATAATCCACAAGAAGCTCAGCCACCTTCTCTGACGCATGTTAAGATCCTTCTGGGTGAAGACATACTTCAGGCTCTTGTGGTCGGTAAAAATCTCCACCATGTCTCCATACAAGTAGTGCCTCCACAACTTAAGTGCAAACACCACTGCTGCCAGCTCCAAATCATGGGTTGGGTAATTCCTCTCATGATCACGAAGTTGTCGTGACGCATAAGCTATTACTTTCCCATGCTGCATCAGAACACACCCTAGGCCTCTACCTAAAGCATCACAGTACACTGAGAATCCTTCGGTCCCATCTGGAAGCGTGAGAATAGGAGCTGTTATCAGGCCTCGCTTCAACTGCTCAAAAGAACTCTGACACTCTGCTGTCGAAGCAAACTGCGCATCCTTGCGGGTCAACTGCGTCAATGGTGCTGAAATTCGAGCAAAATCCGAAACAAACCGCCGGTAGTAGCCGGCCAATCCAAGAAAACTGCGAACCTCTGCAACTGTGCTGGGCACTGGCCATGACTCAATAGCCACAATCTTCTGGGGATCCACTTCTACTCCTCCTTGAGTGATGATATGACCCAAGTACGAAATACGATCGAGCCAGAACTCGCATTTACTAAACTTGGCATATAACTGGTGCTCTCTGAGGATCTGAAGAACTATACAGAGATGCTGCTCATGCTCCGCCTCACTCTTGCTGTAGACCAGGATGTCATCCAAGAATACGATCACAAATTGATCCAAGTAAGGCATGAAGATGCGATTCATGAGGTCCATGAATATTGTCGGCGCATTGGTTGCTCCAAAAGGCATAACAAGGAACTCCCAATGCCCATATCTCGATCTAAAAGCTGTCTTCGGGATGTCCTGCTCTCTGACTCTGATCTGGTGATATCCTGAGCGCAAGTCAATCTTCGAGAATACTGATGCCCCCTTGAGTTGATCAAACAAATCATCTATCCTCGGGAGAGGGTATCTGTTCTTGATTGTCACTGAGTTCAAGGTACGATAATCAACACATAACCTGGATGTACCATCTTTCTTTTTCACAAGAAGCATCGGGGCTCCCCAAGGCGATCTACTAGCACGAATGAATCCCTTGGTTCTAAGCTCTTCAATCATCTTGTACAAAATCTCCAACTCTGAAGGTGCCATCCTGTAGACTCTCTCTGACACTGGGGCTGTCCCGGGAATCAAGTCTATAGTGAACTCGATCTCCCGCTCCGGAGGCATACCTGAAAGTTCTTCTGGAAAAACATCTGGAAACTCCTCGACTATCCTGGGCAACCGAACTGCTGCTACGGCCATCCGCAATACTGGAGGAGATGACTCAACTTCGCCTCAGGAGAAAGAAAACTCCGGCTCGCCTGGAATGCTAAAAACAACCCTGCCAATGTGGCAGTCTATCCTAGCATACTGGTTCCTCAACTAATCCATCCCTAGGACCATATCATAATCGGCCATCGAGAACTCTATCAATCTAGCGGGGAATTCTCTACCGCTAACTACGACCCGATACGAGAAAAACACTCTATCTACTCCCACAAGTCCGTTACCAGTAAGTATATTAAGCCTTACTGATAATGACTCGGGCTCCAATCCTACCCGTGTCGCGAATCGTGCAGACATAAATGAATGCGATGCACCAGAATCAAATAAAGCTGAAGCTGGAAAGGAGTTGACGAGAATAGTACCTGCCACTACCCCTCTGGTGCCAATCCTTCCTCTACGGTCATCACCATAGCCTGACCGTGCCCTCGGGGTGCTGGTCCCCTCTGCTGAAATCCTCGCTGTCTGCTCTGACTCTGGGCTTGGGCTTGAACATACTACTGGGGGTTCTGCTGCTGGAACACTCGGGTCTGAGGCGGCAAGGGCCTCGGCAATGGATACTACTGTTGTTGGACCGGAGCTGGTCCTCTCACCGAAGAGCTAGAAAGGTTGGACGATGATGAACCACCCCTATTTGGGCAGGATCCAACCCTATGGTCTGGTGCTCCACAGGCCAGACACAATCCCTGCGCCCTACGGTACTCTGCCACCACATGGCCTGGCTTCCCACAATGAGAACATCCCACTGCGGAAGACTGCTTCTGCTTCTGCTGCTGAGGGTGCGTCAGAGTTGAATGCTGAACCGATGTTACTGAGGCCGCTCGCGTCGGAGCTCCAATAGTCAAAGCCCTGGCTGCTGGGGCCGGTGCTGAAGACTGATTCATCTGGCCGTGAGATCTCTTCCGACCTCCGGCCCTATCCACAATTCTCTGGGAGGTATACTCATGCCTCCGGGCTGCTCTCAAAACTGCATCAAAAGTCTAATGCTCAAACTGCTCAACTGCCAACAAGATCTCCAGGTGAAGTCCCTGCTGGAACCGCTGGGCTCTATCATACTCGGTTGCCACCAGGGTGGGAGCAAACCGACTGAGTCTGGAAACCTCGGCCGCATATCCGTCGACCGTCCTGCCTCCTTGCTTCAGATTGGTAAACCTCGTCTGCAGATCATACCGAGCCACGACATCGAAATACTTGGTCTGGAATCTCTTCCTGAATACTGCCCAAGCAATAGGTGCTGCTAATCCAATGGCCTGCGCTGCCCACCAGCTACGGGCAAGATCTAACAACTGCAGGCACACAACGGCCACCTTTTCGGCTTCTGGAGTCCTGGCTGCTTCGAGAATCACTTCTGTGTCCTGAAGCCATGCATCTGCTGCGATAGCATCTTTACTACCGTCGAAGAATGGAGGGCTCAAGCACTAGAAGCTGTTGGCCGCACTGTTTCCTGGATGACCGCCTCTGGTCAAAGCATCTGCCACTGCCTGTTGCAATACATCTCCACGACGATCTTGAGAAGCTATCAAGGTCCTGACGAGACCTACCAAAGTGCCATCATCAGGCTCGGCAGGCTGAACTGGCTGGACTGGTGGTTCTCCGTCAGAGGGCACGACTCTGGAGGCTACTCTGGAATGCTGGGCTTGATCTCCAGGTTGCTGCTGGTCCGCGGGAGGTGCTCCGCCTTGCTGGTCGGTAGGACCACGAACAATATCGCTGAAGAAAACGACATAGGGAACAATAAGGAAGGACCAGGACAGATCAACAATACAAGCATATGACCAGGACAAGAATCCAGGGATTTAGAAGATACGAGCAAAGATCAAGGACGAATACTGATTGAGACATCTATTCGGTAAACCCTCACATATCTTGATTTACAAGACCTGTATGGGCCACCACTTAAACCATGTCACGCCCCAGATCCAGAATACTGGAGAGCAGGGGCAGACATAGCCAGCTACGTATATGAAATGGAATCCATCTCGCTATACGGTCACGGCTGTCTAGATACATGAGGGTTTATCTACAAGCCAACAGTCTCTTAAGGTCATGAACAAGCCTAGTGTCTCAATCACGAGCAAGTAAGTAAAAGTTACAAGATGTATGATCATTAAATATACAATAATAAGGCGTCCCAAATATTACATATTCAGCTGATCATGAAGCTAGTCGTTACAAAATGTTAGGACTAGCAAGAGTTTAGTCATACATGATCAACCCTAGGATCTGTTAATCATGCTACAGCCCGCAGGCAGACAGTAAGTAAGTGCAACCGAGCTAAACAGGTGCTCGTCGGCTAAACGTCTCAAAAGAATATTTTTACAATAGAGTGGGAGAGCCAAAAATAATCCACTCATTGCTAGGATTCCTTCTAGTGTTCACTATCTGGCAGGAAGGTCGATAGATCCTCTGGAGCTGCTCCGAAATCTGGTCACACAAAACCAGCTGGGTCAGACCCCAGAAAGTGCAAGTGCCACAAAGGAGGCTTCACTTAAGAACTAAAACCAGCAATCAGCACAAGATATAAATAAAAGTAAGAACTGGAAATAAAGAAAATACACCAGGATGATATACGACGAGATAACCATGGAACTATTCAGATAACCAGGTTACAACCCGTAAACCAAACAAGGACCGGGGTTATAACCCTTCGTCTGAACAGAGCTTGGAATTCTCACCATTTATCGGTAAAATAAATACAAGCATTCTGGTCGTTCAATGTGTAGGAACGAAATAGTAAAGCGTAATACTCTAGAGGGGGTGGGGGTGAATAGAGTTGGCAGCGAAATAATGCTAAATAAAAATGTTAGCAGCACAATCACAGAATATTAATCACAACTGAAATAATGTAAAGGCAAAGTTAAGAGAGCAAATGCAAAGACAACGATGTATACTGGTATCCCTCTGTTGAGGACTAATCCAGTCGGTAGAACTCTTGCTACCAGTTGAATCCACTATTGGAAAAACCGCAAGTTTTCTTACGAAGTCCTTGCAACTTCTACAACGCGAGCTTTGATACGAAGAACTCGTCCAACTTCAAATGTGAAGAGGTATTCTTCAATCAAGCTTTCTGATTACAATCTCTCAGAAACTTCTAGACCGTACCGCACTGGCAAAATGACTAGAGGATTGTAACTGGCTTGGGATCTGAAATTTAAAGCTCTAGAAAACTCTTTGGAAGATTGAAAGCTTTAGATAGAGAGAAGATTGAAAGTGAATGAGTGAGTTGAAATGATTGAAATCCTTCTCTATTTATAGGAGTTCCAAAGGCAGACTTCTGTCAGAATTCGGGCAGAATTCGGGCAGAACTCTTTGAGCAAATCTCGGTCAAATCTGTAACTGCAGGAGGACCAAGTTTCAGAGTTTCAAAATCACAACGGCCACTAACCGAACTCTGGCCGAACTCGGTCCTAGTTCTGTCAGGGTTAAGTCAGGGTTTAGTTAGGGTTTTTGAAAAAGCTTTTGGTGATTTTTGAAAACCTTTTTGAAAACCTTTTTGTAAATATTTTGATAGGTCATTTTAAAAACATTTTGAACTATTTTTGGGGATAGCCTATTTACCAGTACGACTCGGTGTATAATATATTCCTAGACTCAAAAATGAAAATTACATTGCATAGGAAATACAGACTCGAGTAGGCAAACAGATCTTCAGTCTTGAACGGAGTGGATAGACAATCTTGCTTATATCCAAGAAACCGAGATATCCCAACTAGCTTTGTATATCCAGACAGAGATTGATCAATTATTAAAATCAGGTTGACCATATGACCAATGGACCAACAATCTCCCCCATTTTGATAATTGACAAACTATGAATGATATAACATTAAGCTTGTTCAAAAAGAATCAAAACGTGAAATTGTTCATATCCTGTATTTAACTAAAAAAAAATATGTTAGATCTTTAATTTTCTCTCCCTTTGTCACTTAGCAAAATAATTACACAAGAGAAGACTCCCACGCATTTAATGCAGAAGGCTCCCCCGCAATTAATACATAAGGAACAAATAGTGAGAAAACATAATAAATAAAACAGGCATGTAAAGTTTCTACAAATTATCATCACATGCATGCTATTGTCTCTAAAGAATATTATCACAGGCATGCTATTGTTTCAAAAACATAAAAGAAATCTCAGGCATGCTATTTCACAGGCAGTTTGTAATGAAGAAGCAGTATAATGAGATAGTGCTTAAGATAAAGTGCTGAAAGAAACTGAAATATCATAAACGAAATACCATATGCATGTCCATGAAAAAGTACTGAAAGCATACTACAAAGTGCTGATAAATATCAAAAGTACTAAAAAAATACTGATAAAAACTTGGAATGTAGGAGCATTTCCAAGTATACAATAGAATGTCACTAAAAAAATCAAATCACATCTCCTCATCACTATCCTCGTCATCATCATCATCAGCAGCTCGATCAGCATGACCGAAAGGACCATCACCAGAAGTACCAGCGCCAGAAGGATGAGTAGGGGCGCCAGCATAGAACTCACCAATGTAGTCACGAGGTGCACGATACCAATCATAGGCGTTACCTGGCTGGAAGTAGGCATGGACAGCCTCATCCTCACAGCGGTAACCCGAAAAAGCTGGATCTCGAGGGATAGAGGCGACAGAGTGACCAGTCTGGGCAAAACGCAGATCGGCCAAGGAGTTTGCCATCGCCTGGTAACGGGTGACGTCGCGGAACTCACGCTCGCGAGCCATGTCCGTCAACGAGACGTACAAAGCAGATAAGTGCTGATGTATGCCCTCAAATGTCATGGCATACTGATGAGGTGGTGGAGGAGGTGCAGTAGGAGGAGCAGTAGGTGGAGCTGAAGCAGTTCGGCTGCGACGAGATAGCTAAAGAAACTTGGGCTCAGAGTCCTGAGTACAAGTCGATAGATCGATCTCAAATCGCTGAAAGATACGAGGGAGAATCATCGCGTAAGAGAGATTTCGATCTCTAGCACGACATCGTCCCATCATCTGAATGATAGTCTTATGGGTGGAAAAAGGAATCCCCTTAAGAATATGGTACATGGCGGACAGCTCAAGTGAGGTCACATCATCTTTTGAAGTGGATTTGGAAAGGATAGTAGAGTAGATGATGCGATGTAATTCGTAGTTGAACAAGTTCAGGTTGTTAGCCTTGAACTTTCCAGAGCGTACTCTGTCAGGAGCACAGAGTTCCGCTTTGAAACTAGTGAGTGTCGTGCCTTCGGGAAAATCGAATTCCGTGATGTCTACTAGCGGTTCACCTTCATTGGGAATACCAAGAATCTCCGCTAGGAGGGCATCATCGAACTCGATGTCGATGCCTCCAACACGTGTGCTCACAACAAAAGTGTTAACTACGAGATTGCAATAGAATAAACGAATGGCATTAGTAGCTATCGGGAAGCACAGTTTAACAAATAGGTGTAACCCTAATGCCTCAAACAAGTGACGATGATCGGGAAATATCGTCCATTTGATCGGAGCGCCGCCGTATATGGATCGGGTGGAAAAATCACCGTACCATAATAGGGCTTGGTCGAGGGTTTGGAAGAAAAATCCATCGAAAGCGCCGTCGCTCGTTTGGATCGACGAAAAGAGTGAATCCGTGTGTGGATTCGAAGACGACCCTTCCTCACTAGGAGTGGTCTTCTTCTTCCTCTTGAATAGATTAAATTTAGGTGCCATTGAAATAAAAAGCACAAATTGAAAGGTGGAGAGAGAAGGAGTTATACCTCACAAAATTAGGATATGTTGTAGAGAATGTCGATCTCCGTACGATTCCAAATTTTGGAGAGATTTCACCAAGTAGATTGGAAGGAAAAGATTGGTGAAGAACTAGGGTTTGATGGCTCGGGTCGGCTGCTGCTGCTGTTTGAATTGGTTTGGAAGTAATGAAAGAGAAGAAGCTCTCGGGTTCTGGATATATACACAGATACCCTCAACCGAACTCGGGCCGAATTCGGTCAGAGCTCTGGCCGAATTCGCCTAGGGTTCTTCAAAGTTGATTTTTTCCACTTCTTTTTCATTGTCTCATTTTAAATATTTAATTCAAAGATTAGTTATTTTAGCCTTCAAATAACATAATTAATAATATTTTATGAATTAAATGTCTTTACACATCGACTGTCTCAGATTAGCTGTAGGAGTACTGTTCCAGCTGGCGGAGGTTCACCGGGGAACTCTTAAATACCGTTTCGCTTCAACCGTAGTTGTGGTGACAGATAGACTCTTTATTGGCTTGTCTCTAACACAGTTTTTGCGTATTGAGATATAATCATAAAACAAAATCAATTAATATTATTGACGTCCAAAATTCCTAATTCTCGACGTAAATAATTGAAACGATCTTCCGCTAGAGGTTTAGTGAAGATGTCAGCTAATTGATTTTCAGTATCTATGTACACAAGGTTTATATCTCCATTTTGATGATGATCTCTAAGAAAATGATGTCTAATCTCGATATGTTTAGTACGAGAGTGACATACTGGATTCTTAGTCAAATTAATAGTGCTCGTGTTATCACAGAAAATGGGAATATGTGTGTAAAATAAATCATAGTCTTCTAGGGTTTGTTTCATCCACAAAATCTGAGCGCAACAACGTCCTGCGACGATGTACTCAGCCTCTGTTGTTGATAGGGCTACAGAATTTTACTTTTTACTAAACCAAGAGACTAAAGCTTTGCCTAAGAAATGACATGTGCCACTTGTGCTTTTTCTATCAACTTTGCATCCAGCAAAATCTGCATCCGAATAACCAATAAGGTCAAAGGATTTAGTTTTGGGATACCACAAGCCAACAGAAGAAGTGCCTTTAAGGTATCTGAAGATACGCTTAACTGCGGACAGATGTGATTCCTTTGGGTTAGCTTGAAAACGTGCACACAGGCAAACACTAAACATTATATCTGGACGACTAGCAGTTAAATAAAGTAAACTACCAATCATACCTCGATACTTACGTGTGTCGACTGGCTTGCCTTGTTCATCTGAATCAAGCTTTGTTGAAGTTGCCATCGGAGTGCCAATAGGTTTGACATTGTCCAGATCGAACTTCTTTAGCAAGTCTTTTGTGTACTTGGCTTGATTTATGAATGTCCTATTATCAGTTTGTTTGATTTGCAATCCGAGAAAGAATTTCAGCTCTTCCATCATGCTCATTTCAAACTCATTCTGCATACACTTAGAAAATTCTTGACACAGAGATTCATCAGTAGATCCAAATATAATATCTTCAACATAGATTTGAATTAAAAGTAGCTTGCCATTAAAAGATTTAATAAAAAGTGTAGTGTCAACCTTTCCTTTTGAAAAACCGTTGTCAAGTAGAAAAGAGCTTAGACGATCATACCAAGCACGAGGGGCTTGTTTTAAACCGTATAGAGCTTTCTTCAACTTGAAAACATGATCTGGGTTTTTGAAATCCGTGAAACCTGGAGGTTGTGCTACAAAAACTTCTTCTTTTATAAAACCATTTTAAAAAGCACTCTTCATATCCATTTGAAAAAGTTTAAAATCATGAAAATATGCAAATGCACATAACATGCGAATGGATTCTAATCTCGCAACTGGGGTATAAGTCTCATCGTAGTCGATACCTTCTTCTTGATTGTATCCTTGAGCTACGAGTCGAGCCTTATTACGAGTCACTAAACCATTCTCATTCAGTTTGTTTCAGAATATCCAACGGGTGCCAATGACCGAATGATCAACAGGCCTGGGAACAAGTTCCCAAACTTGATTCCGTTCAAATTGGTTTAATTCCTCTTGCATAGCATCTATCCAAAAATTATCAACATGCTTCATTAATAGTTTTGGGTTCTAGCTGTGAAATAAATGCAACACTAGAAATAATATCTCTACAGGATGTACGAGTACTTACTCCCTTGGTAATATCACCAATTACCAAATCCTTTGGATGATTTGCTGTAAATTTCAACCTTTTTGCTTCATTCTGAAGGTAGCTGGTTCCTGGATCTTCTCTAGGAGGTTCAGCTAGTGCAGAGCTTGGTTGAGAAATAGCTGGAGTTGAGCTTGGTACAGATGTATCTTCGTCATTGTCATCAATCGTCATTTGATTTAATTCATCAAATGTGACATTGATTGACTCTTCGATGATCATGGTACGTTTGTTGAAGACTCTGTATCCTTTGCTCTTGGCCGCGTAACCTAAAAATATACCTTCATCGGCCTTTTCATTAAATTTTCCCAAATTGTCTTTTGTGTTAAGAATAAAACATTTATAACCAAAAATTCTAAAGTATGAAACTGAAGGAATTCTATCAAACCATAACTAAAATTGAGTCTTCTTCGATTTGGGTCGAATTAGAACTCTATTGAGAACAAAGCAAGCTGTGTTGACAGCTTCAGCCCAGAAATATTTGGGTAGACTAAACTGGTTTAACATCACTCTGGCCATTTCGGTTAGAGTTCTGTTCTTACGTTCCACAACTCTATTTTGTTGTGGAGTCCTAGGGCAGGAGAACTCATGAATAAAACCGTATGTGTCACAAAATTGCTCAAAATTAGCATTTTTGAATTCGCTACCATGATCGCTTCTTATGCGAGTGATCATGTAACCTTTTTCATTCTGTACTTTCTTGTAAAAGGCGATAAATTCGGATAATGCATCATTCTTGCGTGTCAAGAAATATACCTACGTGTATCTAGAGAAATCATCTACAATTACGAAAGCATAAAGTTTACCTCCGAGGCTAGCAACTCTGCTAGGACCAAATAAGTCCATATGAAGCAATTGTAGAGGTCTAGTAGTACATACTGTGTTTACTGACTTGAAAGTGGATCTGGTAGCTTTGTTCCTTTCACATTGACTGCATACCGAATCCTTCTTGAATGTAATGTCCGGTAAACCGCGTACTAGCTTCTTTGTGGATAATCTTGATATTGTATCCATATTAGTGTGACCGAGTCTCATATGCCATAGATGACTCTCATCACTCTTGGCCATTAAGCATCTTCCTGAAATGTTAGTTTCTTCTAACAAATAGAAAACATATATATTGTCTTCTCTGATACCTTCAAAGATAGTACTACCAGTTGAGCCATCAACTATAGTATATTTGTCTTTGCCAAAGTTGATGCCATAACCATGATCAGCTAGATGACTTATGCTGAGTAGGTTATGTTTCAACTCGGTAACCAGACAGACATCCTTAATTATAGGATAGGGAGACTTACCAACATCACCGATACCAATAATATACCCTTTCAAATTATTACCGAAGGAGACATAGCCTTCCTTCTTTTTCTTCGACAGTGTTACAAATAGGGTAGCGTCACCGGTCATATGCCGTGAGCAACCGCTGTCGAGGATCCATTTGCTTCTAGCATGTGAAGGGTGTTCCACCTGATCGGTTGCCATGAAGCATACATTTGCAGCGTCCTCTGAGTGTTCGTCTTCTGAGTCGCTGGCTTCACTTTCATGCCATATGCTGGTGTTGGCATATTTCCGAGATGTTGATCTTTTCAGGTTCCCTTTTTTATACCTGTTGTTCTTCTTGCTCGATGATGAGTTTGTGGGACAATCTTTCTTCATGTGTCCTTTCTTCTTGCAGCCATAACAGACAGCATCTTCTTGGTACCAGTTGTTGCTGTTGTTCTCTTTGACTCTCTTCTCATGTCTTATGAATCTTTTGAACTTCCTTGCTAGGAGTACTTGATCTTCAGCGTCAGATCCACTGTTGTCTGAGTCATCTTCAGCAGCTTTTCTATGCTAAGCCTTGAGGGCGATAGTCTTCTCCTTTGGTGCAGGCTCTTCAAAATCTTGTAGCTCCAGTTCATGAGTGAGTAGCTTACCCATGAGTACTTCGAGGGACATAGTTGTGAGGTCGTTCCCTTCAATGATTGCAGTAGCCTTTGGAATCCAGTTCTTGGTGAGAGCTCGCAGGAGTTTGCGAATCTTTTTATGGTTACTGTAATCTTTGCCTAGGGAGGACAAAGGATTTACAATATCCAAGAATCTTTCGAACATTTGTGTAACTGTTTCGTTGGGCTTCATTTTGAACGCCTCGTACTCTTGAGTAAGTCTGCTGACTTTAGATTCCTTGACTTGAGTCGTGCCTTCATGTGTGACTTCGAGTAGCTTCCATACTTCATTAGCCGTTGTGCAGATAGACACCCTGTTAAATTCAGTTCTGTCTAAAGCACAAAAGAGAGCATTAATGGCACGTGCGTCAAGACTGGCCCTTTTCTTTTCTTCCTCTGTATATCTGCTATGGGGTTTTTCAACTAAAACTCCATCAATATTTATACGAGGTGGCTTTAGATAGCCATCAAGAACAATGGACCATAAATCAAAATCAAGAGATTTCAAGAAGAAACTCATCCGTGTTTTCTAATATGTATAATTTATACCATTAAACAGTGGGGGTCTGTTTGTGGCCTGGCCTTCACTTGTGAATTTCACAGTTGCCATGTGTTGTGCTGTGATCTATATAACAGTTAATTAAAAAGAATAAATAATTGCACTGTTACCTTTGCTTTACCGGTAACACCCGCTCTGATACCAATTGTAGGAACGAAATAGTAAAGCGTAATACTCTAGAGGGGGGGTGAATAGAGTTGGCAGCGGAATAATGCTAAATAAAAATGTTAGCAGCACAATCACAGAATATTAATCACAACTGAAATAATGTAAAGGCAAAGTTAAGAGAGCAAACGCAAAGACAGCGATGTATACTGGTATCCCTCTGTTGAGGACTAATCCAGTCGGTAGAACTCTTGCTACCAGTTGAATCCACTATTGGAAAAACTGCAAGTTTTCTTATGAAGTCCTTGCAACTTCTACAACGCGAGCTTTGATACGAAGAACTCGTCCAACTTCAAATGTGAAGAGGTATTCTTTAATCAAGCCTTCTGATTACAATCTCTCAGAAACTTCTAGACCGTACCGCACTGGCAAAATGACTAGAGGATTGTAACTGGCTTGGGATCTGAAATTTAAAGCTCTAGAAAACTCTTTGGAAGACTGAAAGCTTTAGATAGAGAGAAGATTGAAAGTGAATGAGTGAGTTGAAATGATTGAAATCCTTCTCTATTTATAGGAGTTCCAAAGGCAGACTTCTGTCAGAATTCGGGCAGAACTCTATGAGATAATCTCGGTCAAATCCGCAACTGCAGAAGGACTAAGTTCCAGAGTTTCAAAATCACAACGGCCACTAACCGAACCCTGGCCGAACTCGGTCCGAGTTCTGTCAGGGTTAAGTCAGGGTTTAGTTAGGGTTTTTGAAAAAGCTTTTGGTGATTTTTGAAAACCTTCTTGTAAACATTTTGATAGGTCATTTTAAAAACATTTTGAACTATTTTTGGGGATAGCCTATTTGCCAGTACGACTCGGTGTACAACATATTCCTAGACTCAAAAATGAAAATTACATTGCATAGGAAATACAGACTCGAGTAGGCAAACAGATCTTCAGTCTTGAACGGAGTGGATAGACAATCTTGCTTATGTCCAAGAAACCGAGATGTCCCAACTAGCTTTGTATATCCAGACAGAGATTGATCAATTATTAAAATCAGGTTGACCATATGACCAATGGGCCAACACAATGATCTGGAACAGGATCAGGGCAGGACTAGACTGGTTAGACTCCGTCCAATCACTTCACGGCCAAGCAAGAATTACGGCTTGATACTTTAACTAACTAGGATTGTCACAAGCCTAATTACTAACAAGATGCAGCGAGATTATTCCACAGCCACAAGCCCTGCAGACCATCCAGGTTCCCCGGGTTAAAAGATTAGAGTTGAATTCAGGTGGGTACATCGTCCAGGAAACGAATGTACCCTTAGGTAGCTTGAAGGGTGCAACACATGACAGTGTGCTGGAAATATGCCCTACTCGACGGCAGGCTACAGATCGCAAGGCGTGCCCAGGTAACGGGATTGCCTGTAGCTGGGAAATCTCTTCATGACTAATGTATTAATCTAGTTATTAGTCCTTAGTTTATTTCAATAGGTACTCTTGACCGTGGTACTCAGGAGTCCCATCCTAGGCATGATGCAAGACAGGAATGGTTTATTTATACAAGCACAATCGCCCACGGTGTCCAGGTTATTATACGGGTCATGTCTTGTCAGGTAGCCGTCGCAACAGCTTATCAAGGTATAATATGTCAGGTTATCAGGTCAAGTGTACTTGTCAGGAGTGCGCCACGATGGGCCACTATCAGGTCATACAAGGTTACTCATGTCAGGAGTGCACCACTACGGGTCACTATCGTGTCAGGCTCAGTTATCAATTCCAAACATATCAAGTAAATTTGCGATTATCAAGTTCATGACAAAAGGCGTAAGGATATAAAATGGGCGTAAAATATCTAATAAAATATCCATATACAGGGCTATAGAAGAGCCCAGCTTAAGGAAAATAAAACCAAATCTGACACGCTGACATAAGACCAAGTCAGCCAAAGGCCATACGCTCAGTACAAGCTACGTTCAGGTCAAGCTACGCTCAGGCCAGCGTACGCTCGAGGCCAGCGTACGCCTTGCTCGCTTAAGCCAGCGTACCAAGGCACGCGTACGCTCAAGCTAGCGTACGCATCAGGTCTGCGTACGCTCGAGCTAGCGTACCAAAGGGTCCATACACTTCCAATGGGAAGCGTACGCAAGGGTCAGCGTACACAAGGGCACGCTCAAGCTACAGGTCAGCGTACGCTCAAGCTAGCGTACGCTCAAGACTGCGTATGCTTGAGCTAGTGTACGAAAGGGTCTAGGGCACGCTCACGCTAGCGTACGCAAAAGACACGCTGCCAACAGGCAGCGTATCAAGGCTAGCGTACTCAAGTTAGCGTACGCTCGCTAAAGAGCGCGCGCAGCTCAGTGGCGTAAGCTAAAAAGCTAGCTCACTGTTCACTGTCTTCTCCAAATGGCAAGAACAGCAAGAACTCTAAAGTTGAATCTAAGCTTCAATTGTCCATATCTTGGTCAAAATAAGTCCGAATCCAACTTTCCAAAGGCTAAAATTGGGTAGAATGAAAATCCCACAACATGGAACCATCACGACTTGAAAACAAGCAAGTTTGATAGATCAAAACACCAAAAATCCAAAAATAGCAAGACTCTAGATCTACAAGAATTAAAGCCTCAAAATGGAAAATGACAAGTTCTAATGTGGTTTAGAATCATGAGGAGAAGCTAATGAAACCATCAAAAGGAGTTCTCTTGTGGAAGCAAGTTGCACTTGCCTATGGTGTTCTTGGTTGGTGGAGAAGAGTAATGGTGGGGGAAGGAGAAGTAAATGAGAATTATGGAGGAGAGAGAAGGTTGGTGAGGATAATAAAGAGTGGGGGTTGTGGTGGAAATGAAGGAGAAGCATAGGCTAAGGTGTTCCACCCTTGGCCCATGATGAACCAAGCATTGGGCCGGCCGAACCAAGCCAACCCAAACCGAGAGTTAAACCAAGCCGAGAACTAAACAAGGAATCATGCAATACAGAATAAAATACGTATACGTATTCCAAAATACGTAATACGAACACAGGCATTACAACACCTGAAAGGCAAATCTTTTTCCTATCATCAGCATGTGGACGGGATCTACTCAGTTCTAAGATTGGCCATCCTTTATTGTCAACGGTAAAGCAGCTGAAGTTAGTGCCAACAAATTCAAGCAGCCAGGGGTACAAATGTCTAACCCCGACCGGGATGAATACCAGACATCGGGTGGTGGCAATCGCTAGAACAACCGCAAAGGAAAAGAAACTTTGAATATCAACTTGACGAAAAAGAACAAAGAATCTCTGGCGGTTAACGTAGCTCCCCCTACGGCCACTTCTACTTCTTCAGCACCTCCACCAAGGGAACCTCGTCCAAAAGTAGAGTACTCTTTTGACGAGAATGACACCATGAGCATCTTTGATTGCTTGATCAAAAGTAACAAGCTCCAGCTTCCAGATCCGAAGAAGCCTGATGAAGTCGGTAAGACTGATCATCCTAAGTACTGTGTTTATCACAGGTTCATTGGGCATCCCACTCGAGCGTGTTATGTGCTCAAAGGCAAAATTCAAGAGCTGGTCAATGCTGGTGTTGTCACTCTGCAGCAAGACGAGAAGACTGTTACCGCGAACATGGTCTCAGTTCAATTCGATGACTTCCCACCCCAGATGGTACAACATGGTGTTATTCCTATCCCCAAAGCTACTCTTGAATCGAGAATCTCCCTCCTCCATGAAGTGAAGGACTTGTCCCTTTGTCTCTTGACAATGGCAAGATTATGTGGATTCATCCGGATCTTGCTTCAGAGTTCGAACTTCCCTCTTCCTCCAAAAAGAAAGACCGCTCTAAGGGCAAGACAAAGACTTGCAATATGGTATCTTTTGACCCCATAGTTGACGAAGAAATCTTGCTGGGCACCAGATCAGGGAAAGCTTATCTAAAAGATTACCCCGAAGCTCAAGAGAATCCTGCTTCTTCTTCTGAGCCTACCCCAGTGCAGCCTGCTTCTACTGAGGATATTCCTACTGCATTCTCACCGGTTGTAGAGTCTACTCCTCCCAAGCCGACGGTAGCCGACAAAGGCAAACAACAAGTCTGCTTCGACAAACCTTTGAAGAAGTCATCTACTTCCGGACTTGAAAAGCCTTACAACTTTGATATCTTAGCTCAGTTAGCCAATACACCGGCCCGACTGTCCATCTTCGAGCTCTTGCGCCTCTCAAAAGAGACTCGAGAAACTCTGAGTGAGGCTCTCATGCAGGCAGAAACCTGTCTAGCCCTTCTGAAAAAGCCAAAAGCAGAACCAGTCTCTTGTCTCCATTGTCATAGTGTGTTGGAGTTAATTCCAAACATAACTTTCACACAGGATGATATGCTGATGGAAGATAACAGGCATGACCGTCCTCTATACTATACAGGATATGTCGACTCGATGAAAGTCAATCGTATCCTGATAGATCCAGGGTCTGCTCTCAGTATCATGCCGAAGACAATATTGGATGCATTGAAGATCCCAGTGCATAGTCTTTCCAGTACAATCACCACCATTCTCGGGTTCAACCAGGGAAGGAGTGAACCTCTGGACAAGATTCGCCTAAAACTCCAAATAGACAATCTTCGCACAAAGGTGACCTTCTACATCATTGACAACCATGGTTGTTCTTATAATGCTTTGTTGGGAAGACCATTTCTGCATGAGCATAACATTGTCCCTTCGACTCTCCATCAATGTTTCAAATACGTTGATGATAATGGAGAGGTATAAAAAGAGGTTGCTGATCTCTATCCTTTCAAAGGTGTCGAAGCATACTGCAACGATGCTCGTATGTACAAGGATGAATTCATGAAGGTAATGCTGTCTCTGGATACTGAAGAAGAGCAAGAAACAGTGCCTAATGACACCCTTATCATACCTGTCAAAGGGCGTGTTTTTCGTCCTCAGTCCTCCAAGCCACTGGCTATTCACTTGCCAGTCCAGAAGCAACCAACTGATGATGATCAGGATAAAAGGGAGCTCACCTCCTCTGAGCCACTTGTTATAGACTTATGTCGTAACAAGGAAAAAAGGCAGCTCACCTCTTCTGAGCCACTTGTTATTGATTTATCTCATAACAAGGATAAAAGGGAGCTCACCTCCTCTGAGCCGCTTGTTATCGACCTCCGTCGTAACAAAGCCAATCCTCCTCCACGTTCTTCTTCTCCCCCTCTTGTAATCAATCTGACCAAGCCTGCTAAGGCTAAAGATCCTGCTGTAAATACAAATATAGAAATCAATAAAAAAGCATCTACTTTCCAGTATACTGATGTTATTTATCATGCTAAGTGCTATTTGGATATGTTAGATAGCTTTCAGTCATTTACAATAGGAGTTGTGCAATCTCTTCAAACAGAAGTCTCATTTGAACACCCAAAGGATTCATATCGTATTGTTCCCGCTCGTAAGAAAGGCGAGAGTCCAATACTTTTTAGTAAAGGACCGGAACAACAATTCAGCTATACAGATGATAGCAAGAGTAATGATACGGGGCATCTTCAACTCCATCGTTACAGTCAACAATCAAAAGACATCATCCGAAAGATGGGTTATGACTTCAAGAATGGCCTCAACTACGGTAAAGGTAGAAGAACTCCTATCCGTACGACTGTACCGAAAGGAAAGTCAGAAATATATCACAGCAGGACCAAAAGAGGTCTCGGATACGCTTCTCCTCCAGTATTATCCCCAGCATGCTCTGAATCTGATAGTGAAGAGCGCTCTAACTCTTCTGATTCCAGATCATGGGATTCTGACACCGGCATCGGTCAAGTTCATCGATTGACTGTATCTTCTAACATGGTCTCCGTCGAACTTCCAGAAGGCTATGACGAGGACATTGAAGAAAGTCCTGAAACAGATCCTTGGGCTCAACGAATGGATACCCAGTGGGAACTCCGATTCGAACAAAGGGAACCTCCTACTGAAGATCAATTAGTTCAAATTGATATAGGAGAGAGTGGGTCACCTCGTCCAATATTCATCAGCAAGAACCTCCCAGAGGCAGATAAGCAAGAATTAATTCTTCTTATTCAGGAATATATAGACGTCTTTGCCTGGAGCTATGAAGACATGCCAGGTCTAGATCCTAAAGTTGCTACTCATAAATTGAACATTCTGTCAAATGCAAAATCGGTCAAACAGCAACAACGACGCTTTAAGCCAGAAATGATGGACACAATCAACGATGAGGTCAAGAAGCTCATCGCTTGTGGTTTTATTCGAGAAGAGCAGTACCCTGATTGTGTAGCCAATGTCGTTCCAGTTCTAAAGAAAACCAGAAAAGTTCGAGTCTGCATCGACTTTCGGGATCTTAATGAAGCATGTCCAAAATATGAATTTCCTCTCCCTATCACGGACGTCATGATCGATAACACCTTTAGGTTTGAAAGGATATCTTTCATAGACGGATTCTCTGGATACAATCAGGTTCGGATGAATCCTGAAGATGAAAAACATACTTCTTTCCGTACTCCTCGCGGAGTCTATTGCTTGTGATGCCATTTGGTCTCAAGAACGCTGGTACAACATACATACGAGCGATGAATACCATTTTTCGAGATCATTTGTGCAAGACTGTGGAATGCTACGTCGACGATATCGCTGTCAAAAGTCGTCTAAAGGAAGATCACATCCAAGACTTGAGAACTATCTTCAATCTCATGCGCCAATATCAACTCAAAATGAATCCCACAAAGTCATTCTTGGGTGTCTCTAGTGGCAAATTTCTTGGCTTCGTCATTACCTCTAAGGGTATACACATGGATCCCGAGAAGATCAAAGCCATTCAAGAGATGCGTCCTCCACGCAACCTAAAAGAGCTACGAGGATTCCAAGGTCAACTAAATTTGCCGACATATGTTCATAACCGGCTGGAGGGGTAACGCAGTAAAAATTCCATCCCTTCCCAAGGTTTAATGTACGTCTGCAGTCCTTCAGACTAGTGTACACCCAATTTCTCCGGGAGAATCTTCGCATAAAGCTACCGCCGACTGCTCCCATGTCGGGGTTCATCAATGACGGATGGTGTAGAAGCAACCATCCGATTAAATAGGTGTAAGGCAACTCCAGTCGAGGGAAGTTTCCCTTCTCATCCTTCCATTTGATCATGGAGTCAACATAAAGACGAAGACCTGCATTTACTCTACAGGTCATCGCTGAAAGCAAATCCATCCGGTAGCCAAATACTAACCGGACAGCAGCAAAAAGTACGCCGTGGTGGAAGCGGTCCACGGTACTTGCTCCGGGTACGACGAATCGACGGAGCCAGTATGTCAGAAAACCCGCCAGCTGGGCTTCTCTTGACATGGGCCTGTAGCCTATTCTCATAAAACTCTCGACAAAATCTCCGGTCTTGAGTGGAGGGTACTGATGTTCATCATTAACTTTGATATCCATTTTCTAATTTTCTTCTATCAGTCTTATTACTTCACTGTGGCTGAGGGATTGGAAGAAAGTCGGGTTGTATGTGTCATGATCCTTAGTCTTTTTCTCAATGATATGATTAAGAAAAAGATAAGGCAACCACTTTGATGAATAACAGGTGCCGGAAGAACCACTCTTTTAGTACATGGAGCGTATGTTGTAATGGCACAGTAGTTTGTCGAAAACGGCCACCATCTCTGTATTTTCTCGATGTAGTCTGTCTAACTCGTCGTTTGTTGGAACATACTCCTCATAAGGGAAGTCTCCCATTGGTAGGCACGAGATGTATTTTATCTCATAAAGGGCTAATCCAATTTCTCCGCAGGGTGTCATGAATGTCCCTGTCCTATAATTATACCTCTCTGCCAAGGCCAGAAACAGATGAGGGTTTGGGAGGAATCCATACACGGTAGCGTATACCGTATGATATAGCTCGATCTCTTTAAGCTTGTCTTCGAACTGAGCCAATATCCAGTTGGCTATGCAGTTTCACCTTCTGTTGTCTGGGTTTACTAGACCTGTCAGCCGGATATCCTGATCCGAGTATCTGTCTTCAACCTTTGCGTATTCATTAGCAAAGATTGGTGTCCTCACCGACAGCAGCAAAGAAGAGTTCTCTGGAGGGATGCAGCCTGGCTTCAACCCTCTGAGCAAAGTGCTATGACGCTCAGAGGAGCTATAGAACATATCTCTGTTGTTTGGGCCTTTCTTGACTCAAATCTTTTCTGTCCTTGCCTGCTGGAGGAGAGTAACATCCCAGTCCATCCTCCTGGGATGGCTTGCATGGGCATAGCGGGCTAGAAGGAGGCATCTAGCAATGTCCGGTAATAGGATTAATTTCTCTTTTCTTTGGAAGAGTCTCTGCTCAACACGGGGTCTCGGCTGAGAGCTCTTGTCAATAGCTTCGCCAAATAAGAACACGGGTTTCTTATGGATAATGGCGTCAGCAGACTGTAGGGGCTGCCCATTCATCAGACTTAATAAAGTCTCATTGTCCTGAGCTACCAAGATGGCTTGGCGGGAGGATGGCAGAGCATATTGGAGAAAAAGCACATGAGACAAATTTTCTTTAAATTCTGGTTCAGCAAGGGACCCTGCAAATATTTCATACTCTGGGTCCTCTCTGATGTTAACTGCATCAAACAGAAAAACAAAATTTAGTACAAGTAAAATCAAAGATTCTGTCAGCAAATTGCACAAGCATCAGATTGTGCAAGCATTAGATTACGCAACAATAGCTTCTATGCACAAACTGTCCAGTTGTGCCAACTCATCGACTTGTGCAAGCCATCAGATTGTGCTGAATAACTTGCGCAAAGCATCAGTTTGCACTGGACAGCCTTGCGCAAATCAACAGACTGTGCTGACTTTTGCCAGCACATTCTAACCGATTGCGCAAGAAAATAGTCTTCATAAAAATGAAAACTATTGGGTTTTTGCAACCGAAATCCTAAGCAGGGCGGTGCAGTATAACCAAATCTCTAAAAAGAGACAGGTTCAAAGGATCAACAGTGTTAAAGAACCCTAAAAGGGGTCTTTCGATCGGGTTTACTACCTTGCAGTGCTGGATGAGCAACTTCATAACGAGAAGGGCACGGCGCGGCACGGGCCGAAGGCTCGGCGGGGGCCTTACCTTTCTCGACGGCGGAGCGCTTTGGAGACATTGAGATCGACGGGAAGAAGAAGAAGAGTCAGGAAAGCTCAGGAAGTTTTCTCTTTCGAAAGTTTGAAAGCAAGTAAAGAATGGTAGAGAGAGAACTGAGAACTATTTATAGTTTTCCAAAATAAACTGTCACGACCCGATCCCAAATAATTGGGTCGAACCGGATCATGCCCAGCCTGCACCGTTGTTGAGACGGCGGCAGTAAGCTGTTCAGTAGCAGGTAACCCCAACAACACAAGTACATTTGTCACAACCGTTATATTCGGAATTTGAAACTTTGTTTAATAAAATATTCAAAAATACAACTGGAAATAAAATGCTGAAATAAACTACAAACTCCAAAAAAAGAAAATACAGAAAAGAAAAACTATCTAAGCATCTGGTTCTGTAGTCCCAGGATCAGCGTCCTCCAGAGACGGCTCCGGTACCGTCGCAGGGTAGAGAACCAGATCATAATAGCCATAATAGAATAGCTCGTCAACCTCAGTGTTACCTAAAATGTTGTCTCCAGTCAGGAGGGAGCAAAGTACAATTACGAATATCCAATAATTCAAATAATAATTTGAAATTTGCAATGTTAAACAATTTGAAATACTTTAACAATATTTTTCACAATTTTACAATTGAAAACAATGTGATTTGAGTAGGTAACGAACTATGACCGGCTTGGGATGATTCAATTATATCCTAATGATATGGTCCGACCTATCCTCGTGTATAGGAGGAATCAGCTCGCACAATCAATGATACAATATAGGGGTATTGGTCATAGACGCTACACTACTCCCCCAATATCCCGAGTCAATCAGATTCAATCAATGAGTCAATATTCGAACTCTAGGAGAGAGTTTCGTGTAGCAATGTGGTTTAAATTGCAATAAAACAATTACTAGATAAATTACCAAATAGACATAACTGCACTTGCCTTTGTTTTAGAATGACTGGATAGACGAGTCGGTACCGAGGAGGAACGTCAGGTGTAACTTCGAGTTCCTACAGTTGAGAACTCGACTTAGAACCTTGAATAACCAGACTAAGTGTGCTAGTTGCAATCTCTATTAGTCATGTCCTAGTCAGGTTTTATGTTGTATTAATCTACAGCTAACGATTACGTCGCAACTACGTGCGTTGATTAAGCCGGTTAATTGGATTATTTGGAAATACACGAGAATCAATTTAACTTTGGAAAACTTTGAGTTTTTGTAATATACATATAAAAATACAGTTTTCCTTTAGTGATAAATCGTGAACTAGTTATTTTCTAATATTTTATCCATATTAATTAATTCTTAATTAATCAGTAAATTACGCTCTAGCTACGATTATGCGTCTAATCACAACCACCCAAATCACATCCACCAGAAAAATAAAATAAAACTATGCTACACAATACAATGGCACAGCTAATAGTCCTAGGGTGGGCTTATGCCCTGTACAATTTTCTTTTACATCAAATGAGAGAAAATGACTTAATTATTAAATAAAGTGCGGTAATTAAATAACTATACTAAATAGTCTAAATATTAATTAAAATAATTAAAAAGAAGCTAAGAGTCTCAGACTCGGTCCATTCTTCAAAATTCGGCTAATACCTCAACGCCCGGTCGGACCGGTGCGTTTGCATTTTGCCGGGGCCCACCGACCGGTACGGTCGTCGCCCGAAAATCAGTTAAAAAAATTCATTTCCGAAAATCCAATTTTGAAATCAATATAAATATAGTTTTTGTAAAAATTTGGGCAGCACTTCCTCTATTTCGGGACAAACCCAAAACTGGGAAATGCGCCACGGAAAACCTGCAATTATTCCAACCCAAAATAATCCCGCAAATATCCACCAAAATATTTTCAAGCCACCAGAAATAATTCCCAAACAACCGAATTTCCCGAAATATCCGAGAATTCCATAATCAAACCAATCCACACAAACCAGCAGATAAAATCACAGAAAAATAAGCTAACGCAGCTAACCGAAAATACTACGCTGCTAACCGGATTTCCCAAAGGGAAACCGGGGACCGATCCTCATCATGGACTCGACACGGGAGGGATGAACTACTCTGATTATCAAGAAATTTACCGAGAGGCTCGATGACAGAGTCCGAAGGGTGGCCTCGGACTCGGGACGCGCCGTCATGGACTCGAGAGTCTCCGGACAGCGGGTCAGGGAGCCGACGAGCCGCGGGAAGCGGGGACAGCGGGTCTACGACCAGGAACGGGCCGGACAACAGAACATCGGGCCGGAGAGGGTCCGCGGGAAAAGCTCGCGAGCAGATCTGACCCGCTGGAAAGCGGCAGCAGCTCGCCGGAAGGGCGCACTGACGCGGGGAGGTGCTGGACCTTGCCGGAAGGGCTCGCTGGACGGGGTGGCTCAGGGTGGCTCGGGATGGCTGGCTAGGGCACCGGGCGAGAGATGGTCGGCCGGAGGGACAGCGGGCGCCGGCGGGTTCTGACCCGAAGGGGCACGGGTCGGGGAAAGGCCGACGGGGATGCCGGACTCGGCCGCGCAAGGGGGCGGCGCTGGCGTCGGCGTCGGAGGGAGCCGACGGGACAGCGGCCAGGGGGCGGTCGTGAGCCTCAGGGTCGGCGACGAAAATGGCTCGGGTAGAGGGTTGGTGGAGAGTTAGTGAGGGGAAGGGGAATGAAAGAGTTACTCTCTGTGAGAAAGAGAGTGGAGAGTTTTTGTTCTTCTGTGAGTAGGTGAAGAGAGTTAGAGATAGAGAAGAGAGAAAGAGAGTTGGCTCTCTGATGGTTTCGTGAAGAGATGGAAACAGATGGGGAGTTTATAGGTTGTTCTCTGTGAATGGGAGTGGGAAAAGTGGGAATTTATTAAGGGGAGTTATAAGGAAGGAATGGGGGTTACTCTCTGGAGTGAAATAAAGAGGGGAAGAGTAATGGGTTTTCCTGTGAGGAGTTAGAGTGGGGAGAGGAGTAATTTGAGGGAGAAAGAATAGGAATGGTTGAAAGAGTGGATGGGGGTTATGGAAGACCAGGGGAGTTGTACTGGTCCTCGTGACCAGCACAAGGAGAACTCCTCTAAATTTTTTTTTTATAATTAACCAAATAGATTTTAGGAAAAGAAGGAAAATGGGATTGGGTTCGGCTCAGGCTCGGATCTGGGTTCGGACTCGGGTCTGGGCTCGGACTCGGGTCTGGGTCCGAAATCAAAAATCCAAGTTGTTATAATTTTCAAAAATCCTTTTTCACCCAAAATAATTAATAGTAATATTTAATAATAATAATTTTAGAAAACGCTAATAATAATACCAGAATATTATTTAATTAATAAATACAAATTATGGATTTCACAATCTTCCCTCCTTAGAAAATTTTGTCCTCGAAATTAAAGGCAGGGTAGGAGAATCAAACAGTTACGGGTACTACGCCCGTAACTCAGGTCCAACAATAAGAATTTTTAAGGCAGTCGTGGATGAGACGGTTTAGGGACAAGTTTTATGATATTATCCACGCAGAAAAATACAAAGGCGAACCAAAGTACACGAGGTTGATCAGACCATCATGCACCGGTTCTGATTAGACAATATATTAGTGGGTGCACCCAATAAAATATCATCATGATCAAGCTTGATAAGGAGATAGCTTGCAAAACTAGGCTAACTTAGCAGCATTAGTCAAATTTAGAACGGGAAAAAGAAAAGATAAGGAATAGGAGTTTAAGTGATGGCTCAAAATCTGATTTTCTTCTCATCTCTGACTAGGCTTGCAACTGGTTTCTCTGGCACTGAAAAGGTTGATTCCAATCTTCAGTTCTGAATTATCCAAAATGTGACTCGGATCTGAAATGTAACGTCTGAGCTGTGACGTAGAAGACGTTGCACACTCTCAAGATTAGCTGGTAGAGCTAACTGGTACGCTACTACCAACGCGTCTTAAACTTCAAATGGCCTGATGTACCTGGCCTCAATTTCCAGCTCCGTCAAAACTGATTGTTCCTCTGGTAGGAGAAAACTTTACCCAAAGCAATTTGGTCTTCCCAAGACCTACCAAAATCCAAGACGCAAAATCTCAATACATCTTCAAGCGTCTAGATTGACCTCTCTGCTTGCTCGTCCCGCGGTACTCCATGAATCCGGTAGATGTGCCTCTCGTGCAATGCTGCCAACTTCTTAGTGGATAAACCAACTTTGAAAGTGTGCTGACTTAGTCAGTCGGTTTACTAAAATCCAATTGGTGCCCTTCCCTCCTTGGGAACAAGGCAATCCTTACTCAAAGTTCATTGTTATATGCTTCTACTTCCACTCCAAATTGTCCAGCGGCTCCAACAAACTTGTTGTTCTCTTGCTAAATTCCTCATGCTGACAAATTCACATCTAATCCTATACCTGGAATTGTCCTTCTTATTCCATATCACCAATCAGTGGAGGCATATTTCGATACATCTTATTATCTCCTGAATATATGGAATACTGTGACTGGTGTATTTCTTTTATCAACTCGTTCCTCCGTTTATCTGCCGATACGTAAAGTCTCGTACCATTCTTCAGAGTTCCATTATTGGCGATTTGAGAAACCCTCAAGTGTTCCTGCCAACACTTGATCTCTAAGCCTGCAAAGTGCCTCGTTTTGAAACTACGTCCTCTTGATTTTGTCCATCAGCCTCAAACTTCATCAATACTGAATCAGCATCCAGCTCCGTCCTTCTATCTCCAGGTAGTATAACCTCCAGTCCAAGCTTCTCGACGTCTTCTAGTAGGTGCCACTCCTTGGTTAAGAACATCGCCACTGGATATCGACTAAGTGTATCAGCGATCACATTAGCCTTACCTGAATGGTACTGCAGGTTGATGTCGAAATCCTTCATCTGCTTCAGCCATCTTCTTAGTCTCTTATTCAACTCCTTCTGAGTGAAAACATATTTCAGACTTTTGGGGTCTGTAAATACTTCCACTTTTCTTTCCATAAAAATTATACTTCCATAGCTTCAAAACAAAGATAATTGCAGCAAATTCCAAATTAGATGTGGGATAATTCTTCTCATGAGTCTGTAGTTGCCTAGATGTGTAAGCAATTACTTTCCCATGTTGTTGAAGAACGCAACCCAGTCCTTTCCAGAGGCATACCGTAAATTGAGAAACCACCGGTTCCTGCGGGTAGCGCAAGGATTGGTGTAGTGGTAAGTCTCTTCTTCAGCTCCTCAATGCCGCCTGGCAATCTTTCGTTCAGATGAACTCTTCATTCTTCCAAGTGAGCTTCGCCATCGGCTCAGCAATCTTGGCGAAATCCTTCACGAACTTTTGATAGTAGCCGGCCAAGTTCAAGAAACTTTCGAATTGAACTTGGAGTATACCACTCTTCATCAGCAGCTATCTTCCATCGAAATTTCTTCTCTTGACAACATGGCCAAAAATCCACCTTGTCAAAAATCCACGTTCAGATAGCTTACCATAAAACTTCTTTTTCTTTAAAGTTTCCAGAACTTTCATCAGATGTTCTTCATGCTCTTCTTCAGTCTTCGAATATATCAGAATGTTATCTATGGAGAAGATAAACTGATTCAAATACTCATGAAAAACTCTGTTCATGATATTCATGAACACAGCAGAAGCATTTGTCAGTCTAACGTCCTGACCACAGAAAACTACCCATACTTGGTGTTTGAACGCCGTCTTGGAAATGTCCTCTTTCCTGACTTTGATTTGATGGAAGTCAAATTTTTAAGTCAAACTTCAAAACATCCTAACTCCACACAACCAGATCAAACAGATCCTCGATCCGGCAGAAAGTACTTGTTCTTTAGTGTCTGGTAACTGATGCACATCCGTTGTTCCATCCTTCTTGGGCAAAAAACAAGATAGGTGCTCCCTAAGGTAAAGTTCCACCCTGAATAAATCCTAGAGCCTTCATTGATCTGGTCCTTCATCTTCTATGATCTTCGAGTCTGAATCATGCCTTATTGTAGGAGACAGGGTCTGCTGGATAGAAAGAGAGTCCCTAGATTGTGGCCTAACAGGTGTTGCTGGGATATGAGCTCTGGTTTGATGGAAAGATAAGGGCAGTCCTTTACCCGATGTTTAGCAGATCCATATGCCAAACATCGTCCCAATCTCTTTCGGCAACCAACGGCCTGATGACCAGGCCTCTTGCAATAGTTACAAGCCAATAGTGTCTTACGACAAGACTGTCGGAAAGTAGGGTACTTGATGGGACCCAAATATCTTCTAGATTCAGGGGTATCCTTCCTAGGACCAAAGTTCTGCTCTAACTTGGTTGGGAATAACTAAGGCTACATCATGACGTTCTTCATGTCTTCCCTCGTAATATTCTTCTATTCCCGCTGGGCTTCATCTTGAGCTTTCTGGAACTCCAGGATTTCTTGAAATAGAACAACCATTTGGAAGATGATTGCTGGTACTAGTGGAGCAACAAAAATGAATACTCCACCAAGGAAATACAACTCAGTTTGAGATGAGGTAGGAATCGCCAGTGTAGGGAAAACTTCACTGGATGCACTATGAGGACGGTCAAACAGCCGCGAGGGAAAGGACCCTGGTCTTGGTTGAGGAGATGGGGTATGATCCGGAGATGACACCTTATCGCCAGCAGGATTTGGTCAACGGTCATTCTCTGGATAGTTTAGGATGCATACATAAGCAAGGTATCCTACCAGTTTATAATCAAACAAAAATATTTATTTATAATATATTTCGGTCCTATGTTGTGACAAATTGATGTTCTAGTGTTCTAATTGTTTCTAAATATGTTTTCCTAAGTTGTTGTTCTGACCTGCATGGGCCACCACTAAAAACATGTCACGACCCGATCCCAAATAATTGGGTCGAACCGGATCATGCCCAGCCTGCACCGTTGTTGAGACGGCGGCAGTAAGCTGTTCAGTAGCAGGTAACCCCAACAACACAAGTACATTTGTCACAACCGTTATATTCGGAATTTGAAACTTTGTTTAATAAAATATTCAGAAATACAACTGGAAATAAAATGCTGAAATAAACTACAAACTCCAAAAAAAGAAAATACAGAAAAGAAAAACTATCTAAGCATCTGGTTCTGTAGTCCCAGGATCAGCGTCCTCCAAAGACGGCTCCGGTACCGTCGCAGGGTAGAGAACCGGATCATAATAGCCATAATAGAATAGCTCGTCAACCTCAGTGTTACCTAAAATGTTGTCTCCAGTCAGGAGGGAGCAAAGTACAATTACGAATATCCAATAATTCAAATAATAATTTGAAATTTGCAATGTTAAACAATTTGAAATACTTTAACAATATTTTTCATAATTTTACAATTGAAAACAATGTGATTTGAGTAGGTAACGAACTATGACCGGCTTGGGATGATTCAATTATATCCTAATGATATGGTCCGGCCTATCCTCGTGTATAGGAGGAATCAGCTCGCACAATCAATGATGCAATATAGGGGTATTGGTCATAGACGCTACACTACTCCCCCAATATCCCGAGTCAATCAGATTCAATCAATGAGTCAATATTCGAACTCTAGGAGAGAGTTCCGTGTAGCAATGTGGTTTAAAATTGCAATAAAACAATTACTAGATAAATTACCAAATAGACATAACTGCACTTGCCTTTGTTTTAGAATGACTGGATAGACGAGTCGGTACCGAGGAGGAACGTCAGGTGTAACTTTGAGTTCCTACAGTTGAGAACTCGACTTAGAACCTTGAATAACCAGACTAAGTGTGCTAGTTGCAATATCTAGTAGTCATGTCCTAGTCAGGTTTTATGTTGTATTAATCTACAGCTAACGATTACGTCGCAACTACGTGCGTTGATTAAGCCGGTTAATTGGATTATTTAGAAATACACGAGAATCAATTTAACTTTGGAAAACTTTGAGTTTTTGTAATATACATATAAAAATACAGTTTTCCTTTAGTGATAAATCGTGAACTAGTTATTTTCTAATATTTTATCCATATTAATTAATTCTTAATTAATCAGTAAATTACGCTCTAGCTACGATTATGCGTCTAATCACAACCACCCAAATCACATCCACCAGAAAAATAAAATAAAACTATGCTACACAATACAATGGCACAGCTAATAGTCCTAGGGTGGGCTTATGCCCTGTACAATTTTCTTTTACATCAAATGAGAGAAAATGACTTAATTATTAAATAAAGTGCGGTAATTAAATAACTATACTAAATAGTCTAAATATTAATTAAAATAATTAAAAAGAAGCTAAGAGTCTCAGACTCGGTCCATTCTTCAAAATTCGGCTAATACCTCAACGCCCGGTCGGACCGGTGCGTTTGCATTTTGCCGGGGCCCACCGACCGGTACGGTCGTCGCCCGAAAATCAGTTAAAAAAAATTCATTTCCAAAAATCCAATTTTGAAATCAATATAAATATAGTTTTTGTAAAAATTTGGGCAGCACTTCCTCTATTTCGGGACAAACCCAAAACTGGGAAATGTGCCACGGAAAACCTGCAATTATTCCAACCCAAAATAATCCCGCAAATATCTACCAAAATATTTTCAAGCCACCAGAAATAATTCCCAAACAACCGAATTTCCCGAAATATCCGAGAATTCCATAATCAAACCAATCCACACAAACCAGCAGATAAAATCACAGAAAAATAAGCTAACGCAGCTAACCGAAAATACTACGCTGCTAACCGGATTTCCCAAAGGGAAACCGGGGATCGATCCTCATCATGGACTCGACACGGGAGGGACGAACTACTCTGATTATCAAGAAATTTACCGAGAGGCTCGATGACGGAGTCCGAAGGGTGGCCTCAGACTCGGGACGCGCCGTCATGGACTCGAGAGTCTCCGGACAGCGGGTCAGGGAGCCGACGAGCCGCGGGAAGCGGGGACAGCGGGTCTACGACCAGGAACGGGCCGGACAACAGAACATCGGGCCGGAGAGGGTCCGCGGGAAAAGCTCGCGAGCAGATCTGACCCGCTGGAAAGCGGCAGCAGCTCGCCGGAAGGGCGCACTGATGCGGGGAGGTGCTGGACCTTGCCGGAAGGGCTCGCTGGACGGGGTGGCTCAGGGTGGCTCGGGATGGCTGGCTAGGGCACCGGGCCAGAGATGGTCGGCCGGAGGGACAGCGGGCGCCGGCGGGTTCTGACCCGAAGGGGCACGGGTCGGGGAAAGGCCGACGGGGACGCCAGACTCGGCCGCGCAAGGGAGCGACGCTGGCGTCGGCGTCGGAGGGAGCCAGCGGGACAGCGGCCAGGGGGCGGCCGTGAGCCTCGGGGTCGGCGACGGAAACGGCTCGGGTAGAGGGTTGGTGGAGAGTTGGTGAGGGGAAGGGGAATGAAAGAGTTACTCTCTGTGAGAAAGAGAGTGGAGAGTTTTTATTCTTCTGTGAGTAGGTGAAGAGAGTTAGAGATAGAGAAGAGAGAAAGAGAGTTGGCTCTCTGATGGTTTCGTGAAGAGATGGAAACAGATGGGGAGTTTATGGGTTGTTCTCTGTGAATGGGAGTGGGAAAAGTGGGAATTTATTAAGGGGAGTTATAAGGAAGGAGTGGGGGTTACTCTCTGGAGTGAAATAAAGAGGGGAAGAGTAATGGGTTTTCCTGTGAGGAGTTTGAGTGGGGAGAGGAGTAATTTGAGGGAGAAAGAATAGGAATGGTTGAAAGAGTGGAAGGGGGTTATGGAAGACCAGGGGAGTTGTACTGGTCCTCGTGACCAGCACAAGGAGAACTCCTCTAAATTTTTTTTTTTTATAATTAACCAAATAGATTTTAGGAAAAGAAGGAAAATGGGATTGGGTTCGGCTCAGGCTCGGATCTGGGTTCGGACTCGGGTCTGGGCTCGGACTCGGGTCTGGGTCCGAAATCAAAAATCCAAGTTGTTATAATTTTCAAAAATCCTTTTTCACCCAAAATAATTAATAGTAATATTTAATAATAATAATTTTAGAAAATGCTAATAATAATACCAAAATATTATTTAATTAATAAATACAAATTATGGGTTTCACATAAACAAACTCCTCAGATTGCGCCGAATAAACAGGGGCTAATTCCTCTGATTGTGCAGACAGTTCATTATATGCGCAACTTGATTTTAAAATCAAAATTCAAAGTATTTCGAAGCTTTGACTATTTTCAAACTTCGAAAACTTTGAAGGGGGTCTTGTAGGTCCTAAAAATCAAGTTGCACCCATCAAAGAAGTCATAAAAATCAAATTATGCATCCTTAAAATGAACTGTGCAGAAGACAGATTGTGCACCAAATCGATTGTGCAGGCTAAACTGCGCACTCATCCAAGTGCACAAGCTGACGTAGCCTCGTCATCATTACCTGACAGAGAATCAGATCTTCTGACAGCTGACAGCACAAAAAACGAGGAAACTATTCGTTCATCGTGCAGCACAGCGCTCGAGGACAGCTGTACATGCAGCGCAATCTGCCAGACTCTCTACAGCGGAGTCCATCCCAGCGTGGTCCATCCCAGCGCAATCTGAAGCTAACGCAATTCAGGTGGCGCACTCCATCAAAATAACTGACAATGTACTCGTGGCCTTCATGCCATCAATTACTCACCATGTGGCAACCATCTGTACACGATCAAGCGTATTTCAATCAAACAATGCCACGCGTCACATACAAATGGTCCACGATCGAGTAACTGCCTGCGCAGTTCATTACCTGCGCAAACCAAAGTGTGCGCAATCCAACATGTGCAAGTCAGAATAACTAAAAGTTAGTTATTTCTAGAACTCTATAAATAGAGTTTCAAGTCCTTCCTAGAGGGGATCACATAGACACACACAGAGATCAGAGATCATCACCAGAGATCAGGAGTTCTGGCCAAAGTGCTGCTACAATTTTTAGAGGCTACCGTCTTCAAAGTTTACATCGTCCAAGGGATGAAGCGATCGTCTTTAGATCGGATTCCTATAGTTATACTTTTCCAGAATTCTTGTAATCTTCTTACAAAGTTTGTTGAAATAAAGATCAACTTTTGTTTTTGTAAACAATGGATGGGATAGGTCAAGAACTTATCAAATAGTCTTCAAGAATGTAATCCAAAGTGCAGGGCATACAATCCATGGTCTGAACATTGCATGGTCTGCACATTGCATTGTCTGTACATTGCATGGTCTGCTCAAAGTGAAATAATGGCTAAAACCAAAGAGTGCCAAACAGTTGGAAGGTACAGGACAGAGCATACTAAGGTAGAACATGGTTTCGAATGGCAGCACAAATAGGAATACAGGCATACTAACCTATAGCTGGAAAGAAATATGATGAGTATGTCTGAACATAACTCAGGGATTTGAACATTAGGTATACATGATCATGATATACAGTGAAGAGTATAAATAAGATGGACAGTTGCAAGAATGCTACTCAAGGTGTTGAACTGAGGAATGACAGGGAACATGTTTGTGGAGTCACAAAGACATTCACATGTCCATATGTGAATGTCCACATACATCAAATGATTGCACAAATGTAATGGTATGAACAGATCAGTACAATGGGCTCGACTGAACCAAATGTCTAGGATCTGAGCATGGGCATGCAGTAGACAGTAGGAAACACCAACTTGGATGTTAGGAAAATAAGACAACAGAGACACACCCATATCCAAATGATTATATAGTACATTGAATAAAAACAGTAAGAAAAACAGTATATATCAAGTCCCCATAGCCCTATTGATCTACCAAATCAATCCCATATCACAAGTTAACATTCTACATTGCTAACACATAATATAACAAATATAGAAGCCTAATTAAAACTAAAATTTAAGTATCAAAAGTTCTAAGAGTCATTTCACCAAACACTTGGTGTGCGTATTCGATACGGTACGATACGCCCGTGATACGCACCTCAAATAGATTCAAAAATAACCCAAGACAATCCTAATACAAAGGGGGCCCATAAATGAATGCATTTACACTAATGGAAAGAATTTAGAGGGTTTAGAGGGCTCTTACCACTTGCGAGATGGATTCTCAAGGAACAAATCCTAGATTTAGATCTCCACCAAGCTCCAATGACCAATTTGCTCCAAATGCTCCCAAGCTAGCCAATAGAGGTTTTCTTTCTTCAAGGGGAAGAATTTACAATTGCTTTGAAGGAATTTGGACTCAATTTGGGAGATGAAGGAAATTTGGGAAAGAACATAAATTAGGGTTAGGGTTTCTAATGAAAGGGAAAGAAGAAGGAAATATTGCTTATTTATAGCAAAGGGGGACTCACATGTGGGGGGTTTGTACTAGGGTTTCTTTTGGGTGAAATGTCTAAAAGCCTCCCTAACTTGGCATGTAAAGCCCTTTAAGAAAAGGCTCAAAATAGCTTATTGTTTAAGTCAATTAATAGGTTCTAAATGACATTCTAGCTAGATTAGAGTCTAACTACTAATTATGAATAAAATTTATGATTGTCTAATCTTACTAACAAAGTCTTCCTTGGTCATGACTAGTCATCTAATTAATGGGGTTCTAAGGTTTTACCAAATTATATCACTAACGCAATCTAATCAATTAAATAATAACTTAAAATAATTAATTTCACAAAAAGTCAAAAATATCCTCATTTTAGAGTGGTAGTTACATATTTTAAAGATGTTCTATAATTTACAATTAGTTAAACTAATACAGAGCATAGAAACACTCAATTAAGCATTAAGATACTATTATATGACTCCCTATTATTATTTTGATTTATTGTATGTTTTAGGTTTTTTTTAATAATTAAAAGTGAAAAGTTAAGAAAACGATTAACCATATAGGCTGTAAGAATTGCCATTTCAAATAAGTACCGTAGAATTACTTGAAACTTTGAATATAGATTCCTAATATCATGTTGCAGCCCGCTCCCAAAATATGGCAAGTCGGTTACGTAACTAACATCTCAGGCCACACCCATACAAATACATCATATCCGCGATTGTTAAGTTCTAGGATAAAGTACAGGTACCAGGTAACCACCGACAATCTAAAGTTATAACTGTCTAATATACATGCTACCTCAATATTACATCCAAGAACTAACTAACTAACAAAGTTAATTTATACAATATACATACAAAAGAAGTGCTTTTAACGAAAATAAAAACTACTGCTCCATCCATCGATCATCAATCTTTGTCTCGTCAATATCATACAGTGGTAGAATATCCTTCAATACTGTATCTTCACCTTGTGGACAAATCCTAGGCCATCAAAGACATGCAAACCCTTATTTCAAAGAATGGTAAATTTAGATTGATTTTTAGGGATTTTTTATAGACATACAATAGTTTAAACCAATCCACCATTGACTTTCCAAATTAGAAAACTCAATATCCCCCTATAGATTCAATCTTGCACATCTTTTTATTAGAGCAACCATATCAAATCAAACTTTCCTAAAATCTTCTTTTCCCAAACTCTAACACTTTAACACTTTAAACTTTATATATTGATGCTTATACAGTGGCCACCAACCCCCCTCTATCCTCATAATCCTGAAACTTCTTCAGTCTATACATCCGACGACCACTTTCAGCCGCAACAGCAGTTTCAACCCCTTCCCGACCTCCCGTGATGCTCCATAAATATTCATTGCAAAACTAAAGCAACCCTCTAAAATCCTATTAACCCCCCATATGTTCACAATTGTCATGCCCCATGTCCGCATGATCGGATACAGGTTGTGGATACGTCCAGCCTACGTCGCAGAATCGGCGGTAGTGAGTTGTCTAGACCTCGATAATCATCAAAATGCTCAAATAATCGATATGCTCATCAAAATTACTAATCACGTACCCAAATATCAAATCACAGCATTATATATTCCACTATGTCTCTTTGGTATAACCTTACAATAATGGTTGGAGACAAATCCGGTAAAATAGAAATGACATCCTCAAGTACATCATCATCAAATCTGAAAGTAAATCTATACATCCACAATCCTAAGTCATTACTTATCTTCAAGTAGCCTCCATGCTAGCTAAAATATTATCTCGTCCTGTAAAAAATAAGTGCTAAGGTAGACGTCAACATCACCTGCAACATATCCAATAAAAAAAAAGAACAAAGTACAACCCTACGAAATGAACATATACAATGTAAAACTATAACACAACAATTATGATATGGACTAACCTGTAACTGGACAATGATGCAATAACTAAAACAATAAACAAACAATCAATGCAATAGTGATTGGAAATACAAGTTCCTATGTGATCGACTTTCGCATAATAAGCACAATAAACACAATAGTACCAATGGTACGGTATGGTCTAGCCACACGTGCATGATGTGCGACTAGACTATCCACAATATTACACTAAATAGGTTTGATCACATAGAAGCTAATATTTTCTCAACTCTGACTCATAATCAATTAATGAGCAATAAGCATAATCAATGCACAATAGAACCCGTGTTAATAAAGTGTCCAATATGGAAACCATGCAATGCTAAAATACAAAGTAAATGTCAAGTCGTAGTGTACTTGCCTTTTCTTTGAAAATTGCAATTGTCTCCAAGTCCAACTATAATTTGTTAGAAAGATATGATTAGGCTCTATAGGATATTTCTAGGATGCTATAGAAATCAACTAACTTATTCCAAGAATTATTAATTACCAATAATCTAAAACTATTACTAATGGCTAACAACTATTTATATTAACTAGAAAAAATATTTTATTAGTAAAATATTAACCAAAATATTTATTAAACAAATATTAACCAATTACTAAAATATTAAGTAAATATCAACTAACTAATATTAATTAAAACACTAATCAAATCATTAACTAGAACACTAATAAAAACCAGATATTAATTCTAATTATCAATTAACATATAAACCTAACTAATTCAATTTCTAACCAAAAATATTAACCAATAGCTACTAATTATTAACAAAATATTACTAGCTAAATTATTAACAAGTGTTTAAAATATTTGCTAATCAATTAACTAAGATAAAAAAAAACTAGAATTATAATAATTAAAAGCTAAGTAAATTATCAACATAAAATCTATGCAAACTATTAACTTGAATACTATTAAACTACTAACTAAATTAAATACTAATTACTAATTTAAAATTAAACACTAATATTAATAAAAATCTAGAAATATAGCCCAGCACATTGGCATGGGGCTTAGCCCAATCCCAATACCCACCATCTATTTCTTTTGCCTTTTTTTTGGAGCCCAACTTTGGCTACAAATCCGGCCCATACCAACTATATCAAAACCTAACCCTAGTATTTCTCTTTCTCTTTCTCTCTCTCTTTCTCTCTCTCTCTCATCTCAGTGGCACAAATACAACACACAAAAACCCTAAAAATGGAAGGAAGAAGAAGATCAAGAAGATGAAGGAGTAAAAAAGGACTAGAAGAAGAAAAAAAGAGGTTTTAAAAAATAGGGAAAGTGAAGCTTACCTGCCCGACAGCACTCGATGGTTGGCTTTGTAGTCGAGGAGAGCTGTGGAGGTCACGGTGCAGACCCGGACGTCCTCGTCGGAGTTGGAGGCAGTGGATCGAAGTGCGGTGGCTCGCGCACGATGCAGACCCGGGCGTCCTCGTCGGAGTTGGAGGTAGTGGATCGAGGTACGGTAGCTCGCGCACGGTGCAGACCCGGACGTCCTCGTTAGAGTTGGAGGCAGTAGATCGAGGTACGGTGGCTTACGCACGGTGGTGAGGCAGTGAAGAGGACTCATGGCAGATCCGAGCATGGCGTCGTCCAAGGATGCAGTGGAGCTGAGGTGCTGCTCAAGGTCGTATAGGTGGCGTTGCCCGATCGGTGACACAGCTCCGTGCGACTGTGGAATGGCTCACCGACGCAGATCTAGAAGCAGTGATGGTTCAAATTTCGAAGAGCCGACCGAGAACTGAAGGGGGCAGCGTAAAGATTGAGGGGTTGCATACTCCTCGAAGAGACAACGCAGTGCTCGAAATATTCGACGCTCGATTGTGCGTCGATGACGGTGACGACTCTAGCGAGCGGCGAGGGAATCAAAGGCGTCGGCCCTGGCAAAGACAACATCAAGGTGGAGGACACGGCGTCTCTCCAGTGATGGTTAAAAACTCCGACGATGGCGAGATGCTGAACAAGATGGGGTTAGATCTGGTGGTAGAGACCCGACGACGTGTTGGACACACCGACAAGGAGGCGAGGTCGACGGGCTTGATGGCGGACACGACAGTGAGCTCCAAGAATTTGTGTTAGGGTTAGGGTTTATGGTGTCTGTATTGGATTGTGTCATATGTCCTAGAGATTCAGGATATAAGTGTTGGAATGTAGGGTTTGCTGGTGAGGGGGTGTGTCTGTATCAGGGTACACATGATACGGCTGAGATGTGGAATATGGGATTGGGTGTGTATCTGTGTCGGTTGGACACAGGACACGATTGAGAAATATATGATATTTCTAGGATGTTATAGAAATCAACTTACTTATTCCAAGAATTACTAATTATCAATAATCTAAAACTGTTACTAGTGGCTACCAACTATTTATATTAACTAGAAAAAAAAATTTATTAGCTAAAATATTAACCAAAATATTTATTAACCAAATATTAACCAATTACTAAAATATTAAGTAAATATTAACAAACTAATATTAATTAAAACACTAATCAAATCATTAACTAGAATATTAACAAAAACTAGATATTAATGTTAATTATCAATTAACATATAAACCCAACTATTTCAATTTCTAACAAAAATATTAACTAATAGCTACTAATTATTAACAAAATATTACTAGCTAAAATATTAACAAGGCTTTAAAATATTTGTTATTCAATTAAATAAGATATAAACAAAAACTAGAATTATAATAATTAAAAGCTAAGTAAATTATCATAAAATCTATGCAAACTATTAACTTGAATATTATTAAACTACTAACTAAATTAAATATTAATTATTAATTTAAAATTACACACTAATATTAATAAAATATAGAAATATAACCCAGCCCAATCCAGCCCACTACCATAGGGCTTAGCCCAATCCCAACACCCACCATCTATTTCTTTTGCCTTTCCTTCTTCTTTTTTGGAGCCCATCTCTGGCTACAAATATGGCCCATATCAACTATATCAAAACCTAACCTGTCACGACCCGCACCTGCTTTTCGGGCACGAGCTCGTGAGCAAGCCAGCTATGTATCGAACGGACTCCAGTCCAACCCGAATACGTAAATGCTGTCACGGCTAAGGTATACTGCCAAATCATGGCAAGGCATCACTATATCTCAATCCACAATAAGAATATAAAACATGAATGAATAATTATGGGTCATGGTCTGCAGCCCATTAGCATATTGTTCGATTAGACTCCAAGAACGATATAAGTCTATAAAATAAACAAAATATATCCTGGTATGGAATATAAAGCACGAAAGGATAATAAGCAAATATCACAAGCAAATAACTGTATCCCTGCAGGTGTAATCACTACCATCATGAGCCGCTAACTAACTCCATGCAATCAGCTACCTGAAGTTTGCATGCAGATCCAACAGAATATAGTCAACTGCTAAGCCATAAAGTCCAAATCATCACAACTATCTCCGAAAGCAAGAAGACAGGGGGTCGCTGCCTACCCCTATTGTTGCGACTGCTGTTGTTGCACGCGGCCTGCACGCACTCGACTGCCGACGGTGTCTGGCCGTGCCCGGCCATCGGTACACGTGCGTGAGGAGGGGTCGCCTGGGATCGACGCTGATATGGACGGTGACGTTAGGGTTTTTTTAGAGATACTTCTCTCGGTCTCTTATACACAGTCGCGGGGGGGGAGGGGTCGGGTCTCGGTTAGTTTGTGTTAGCGTGGGGATCCTGGGCCGGGTCTGGGGAATGTGGGGGGGGGGGTGCCCGCTCGGGCTTGGGCCCAGGGCTGCTGGGTTTGGGGATTTAAATTATGGGTTTTGTTTGTGCTCGGGTGTTTTGTGGGGGCTTAGGTTGGGCCGGCTGGGTTTGGGCCTGGCTTTGGGCTCCCCCTATAAGGACAAAATATATATGTATATTTACATATATAATGATTTATATATATATATATATATATATATATATATATATATATATATATATATATATATATATATATATATATATATATATATTATTCCATCAATACAAATTCAGGTAGATATATATAGTTATGCTATCAATACAAATACCAACAATGAAACATTCCAAGAAAAATCAATATTTACCATATAGAATTCTTACCTTTATATACTAAAATCTATACAAATGAAATATAATTATTTTCTAATAGATATATAAGCCTAATATTCATATACTATAAATATACATATATATATATATATATATATATATATATATATATATATATATATATATATAAATATATATATACATATAATCTAGATAAATTCCAAAGTCCAACTTATTTGTTAAAGAAATTATTTACTAAATTACCAATAAAATATTATTTAATATCAAGGACTCATAATATATATATATATATAACTACACTTTGTGAGAATCGTCTACTAGGTTACTAAATTAAAATACTACTACCCAATGCATGTCTACAAGGACGTCTTGGGATGCACTATATGACTACCTGGGCTTGGGCTCAGTTTAGGCTAGTTGGGTACAACCTGGTCTTCTATACGTCAATAAATTAATTAATAAACAATTAAAACAACTATAGAGGTTAAGTCGCAACTTGGCCTGGTTTTGCTAGTTAGGTCACACTTATGGCTGGGTCTTCCTTGGCATGACTAATACACTAGTCAAGGCACGCCATGCACTATCCATGCCATGATTTTTAGTCGTCTTATACTTCAAAACTCAACCATGGCTAAAGCAATCTACCGTAATAATTAACTAATTAATTATTTATAAAAACAAATTTAAAATCACCATTTAAATCAAATAAATAATAATAATAAAAATATTTCAAAAACTTCCGGGAAGGGAGGCTACAAATCTACCCACCTTAAAAATAATTTCGTCCTCGAAATTCTAATTCATAACTATTCCTGAAAGTCCACCTTAACCTTGATCTCCTTAAATTTTAATTCCTCAAAAATAGTTTATATCCTCCTCCTAATCGTTTTGTAACTTCATAACCTCTAGGACTTTTACCCACCTTTGGTCACGCTACTCCCTCAAAGGTATGTCACTAAAACTTTTATAACCTTCCATCAAGTGGCTAGAGTCATTATCCTTAGATATATACCTAAGGCATATGGCATCTATAATCCCTATATATCTATCAAACAACCAAATATTCAAAAATCAAGCAATATTATACTATAACTTAAGAATCTCTGATGAAATATAGATAACACGATCATTCGTCACCCCGAAAATAGGAAGGGACGAGAATCAAGGGTACGGAAAGGCAAGAAAGAAAAATTGAGAACAAATATGAAATTCCAAGGACGTAGAGAAATTTTTAGAAGAGTTTTCAAGGCAGAGTGGAATGAGATTTCTAAGGGTTTAGTCATAGTCGCGGGCTCGTACCAGTATAGTTACGTAACCGATACAATATGCTCTGACTTGCATGGGCTACAAAAAAAATTTGTCACGATCCGCACCCGATTTTTGGGCGCGAGCTCGTGAGCAAGCCAGCTACGTATCAAGCGGACTCCAGTCCAACCCGAATACGTAAACGCTGTCATAGCTATGGTATACTGCCAAATCAGGGCAAAGCATCACTATATCTCAATCCACAATAAGAATATAAAACATGAATGAACAATTATGGGTCATGGTCTGCAGCCCATTAGCATATTGTTCGATTAGACTCCAAGAACGATAGGAGTCTATAAAATAAACAGAATATATCCTGGTATGGAATATAAAGCACGGAAGAATAATAAGAAAATATCACAAGCAAATACCTGTATCCCTGCAGGTGTAATCACTACCATCATGAGTTGCTAACTAACTCCATATAATCTGCTACCTGAAGTTTGCACGCAGATCCAACAGAATATAGTCAACTGCTAAGCCATAAAGTCTAAATCATCACAACTGTCTCTGAAAGCAGAAAGACAGGGGGGTCGCTGCCTACCCCTGTTGTTGCGACTGCTGTTATTGTGCACGTCCTGCACGCGTTCGACTGCCGGCGGTGCCTGGCCGCGTCCGGTCGCCAGTGTACGTGCATACGGAGGAGTCGCCTGGTATCGATGCTGATGTGGGCGGTGGCGTTAGGGTTTTTTAGAGACGATTATTTCGGTCTCTCATACACAGTCACGGAGGGAGGGTCGGTTCTCGGTTAGTTTGTGTTAACGTGGGGATCCTGGACCGGGTCTGGGGAATGTGGGGGGATGCCCGCTCGGGCTTGGGCCCAAGGCTGCTAGGTTTGGGGATTTAAAGTATGGGTTTTGTTTGTGCTCGAGTGTTTTACGGGGGCTTAGGTTGGGCCGACTGGGTTTGGGCCTGGCTTTGGGCTCTCCCTATACGGACATATATGAATACATATATGTATATATATAAAAAAATATATATATATATATATATATATATATATATATATATATATATATATATACATATATAATAATTTATATATATATTATTCCATCAATACAAATTCAGGTAGATATATATACTTATGCTATAAATACAAATACCAACAATGAAACATTCCAAGAAAAATCAATATTTACCATATAGAATTCTTACCTTTATATACTAAAATCTATACAAATAAAATATAATTATTTTGTTATATATATAAGCCTAATATTCATATACTATAAATATACATCTATATATATACATATATATACATATAATCTAGATAAATTCCAAAGTCCAACTTATTTGTTAAAGAAATTATTTACTAAATTACCAATAAAACATTATTTAATATCAAGGACTCATAATATATATATATATAACTACACTTTGTGAAAATCGTCTACTAGGTTACTAAATTAAAATACTACTACCCAATGCATGTTTACAAGGACGTCTTGGTATGTACTATATGACTACATGGGCTTGGGCTCAGTTCGGGCTAGTTGGGTACAACCCAGTCTTCTATACGTCAATAAATTAATTAATAAACAATTAAAACAACTATAGAGGTTAAGTCGCAACTTGGCCTAGTTTTGCTAGTTAGGTCACACTTATGGCTGGGTCTTCCTTGGCATGGCTAATACACTAGTCAAGGCACGCCACTACACTATCCATGCCATGATTTCTGGTCGTCTTGTACTTCAAAACTCAATCATGGCTAAAGCTATCTACCGTAATAATTAACTAATTAATTATTTATAAAAACAAATTTAAAATCACCATTTAAATCAAATAAATAATAATAAAAAAAATATTTCAAAAACTTCCAGGAAGGGAGGCTACATAACCCTAATATTTTCCCTTTCTCTCTCTCTTATACTCTCTCTTCTCAGTCGCACAACTACAACACACAAAAACCCTAAAGATGGAAGAAAGAAGAAGATCAAGAAGATGAAGGAGTAAAGAGGGATAAGAAGAAGAAAAGAAGGGGTTTTGAAAATGAGAGAAAGTGAAGCTTACCTGCTCGGCAACACTTGACGACTGGCTTTGCAGTCAAGGAGAGAGGTGGAGGTCATGGTGCAAATTCGGGCATCCTCGTAAGAGTTAGATGTTGCGGATCAAGGTACGGTAGCTCGTGCACAGTGGTGAAGCGGTAAAAAGGAGTCCTGGCAGATTCGAACACGACATCGTCCAAGGATGCAGTGGATCTGAGGCGCTGCTCGAGGTGGTACAGATAGCGTTGCCCAATAGGTGATGCGGCTCTGTGCGACTATGGAATGGCTCGTCTGCACAGATCTAGAAGCGATGGCGGTTCAAACTTCGAAGAGCCGACACGAAAACCGAAGGGGCAGCATAGAGATCGAGTGGTCACACACTTCTCGAAGAGCCAATGCGGTACTCGAGAAATCTGACGCTCGACTGTGCATCGGTAGCGATGACGACTCCAACGAGCAGCAAGGAAATCGAAGGTGGCGGAGGCGACAAAGACGACGTCGAGACGGAGGATAAGGCGTCTCTCCAATGATGGTCAAAAACTCCAGCGACGACAAGATGCTGATCAAGATGGGGTCCGATCTAGAAGTGGAGACCTGACGGAGTGCTGGACACGCCGGTGTCACTCCCTGTTTCCGAGATACGTATTTTTAATACGTGTACTACTTGACTGTATTTATTTATTATTTATCATGCATTTATTCTATATTTAATTCCTTTATTACATGCTAAATATTTTCTGTATTTTATTTTCTGCTTTTGCTTAACTCTTGGTTTATTTTGGTTCATGTTGAACCAACTTGGTTTGGCTTGGTTTATCATGATAAGGGGTGGATGGCCTAGATTGTGTGGGGAAGGATAGGTGGTGGAGATCAAACTTGACTTGATATTTATACCCCTTTACTTTTCTCTCTCCTCACAACTTCTATTTCATTTCCTCCACCAAAATCCTAACCCAATTTGGAGAGGCAAGTACATCTTGCACACCATGAGAGATTTCATGTATCCCCATTTATTTTTAGTCCATGTTGTTCCTCTTCTTTTTCTATACAAGTTTAGGTCTTGAAGTTTTTTTTATTTCCATGGATGGTTGTGTGTAGATCTAAGTTTATGCAAATCTTAGTTTTCTTGGGTTTTGATCTCTCAAACTTCATTATTTCAAGTTTTGGTTATTTCATGTTGTAGAGAATTTGATTTTACTCAAGTTAGACCTTTAAAAACCCGGATTTTGAATTATTTTGAGTGATTTATGGACTTTGGAAGTTCATGGGTTCCATGGTTCTTCTTCTCGGGTTGGAGAAGAAGAATAGTATGTGGGTGCATGGCATCTTATGCGCCCACAGTAACTTTATCCATGCTATACGCCAACATAATTGAGTGGTTATGTGCCCAAAGGCATGCTATGCGCCAAAAGGCATGCTATGCACCCAAAGGCACTATGCCCCCAAAGGAATTGCTATGCTCCCAAAGGGACTGTCATGCTCCCAGAGGAATTGCTATGCTCCCAAAGGAACTGTCATGCTCCCAGAGGAATTGCTATGCTCCCAGTGGGACTGTCATGCTCCTAGGGGAACTTCTATGCTCCTAGAGGGACTGTTATGTGCCCACAGTGAATCAGTACATTCTCCACCTGTGTGTACATAACGGTCATTTCAGTCCGTACATTTTGCTAAATTTGTGCCATCTGTCTTATCCCGTACGATTTGCCGAATTCGAGTGTTTCGTCTTATCTCGCGTATTTCGCTGGATTGTACCACTTGATGCATGTTAGTATTTCAATACATATTATTATGTGCCCCATGTCTTGATTAGCTTGTGGGCATCCGTATCACTGTTACTTAACCTGGAGAGTTATAGACTCGACTATACTAAGTACTAGTTTGACTTTCATACCTTATCACGAATTGACATTGATTATTATCTTGACTAAATGATTGATCATGCGTTTCTAGTTGGAACTAAAAGACTGGCTAGTTGTTTTATTGAATTGAATGAGATACGTTCATATATTAACCATGAACCATTGTAATCGACTAGCCGATCCCGAACATTGGCATATGGACACGTGCAGACTTCAACTTATTTCTACAAAAACAGCATGTGTACCTTACAATCACGGCATGATTATCCCGTGGCTAGGTTTGATTATTGTATTATGCTATGTAAGACCTACAACCTAATCGTACGGGCATTGTTGTTGAGTTATGCATATCGTACTCTGTATGGAAGTACTTATTCAGAATGACCATGATCCACGATAAGAGATTTCAATTAACGTAGGGACTATTAAGTTAAATAAAATAACTTTTGCATGGAGAGAATGGATTCTCGAGTTCTTACATGGCAGCCATCTTAGGACAATTAGTGTCCCGACATGCCGGTTGGTTCCTACGGATACTGCAAATCTGCCACACGGGCAGGGAGTGGTATCTGTTTATATTTTTTGCATATTGATGACGGGCGTCCCGCTGAGACACGTCTAATTTATGATTTGTGCAATTGATTATTGAGTAGACTAGCCTTGCTTGTACATTGTAAGAACTGAGGAATCCCTTATTGCATATTTCGAGGACAACTTGGAACTTACAGTCAGCAAGCCGTAGTAGTTGTATTGCCGTTTAAATTAATTTGTTTGTGTATTGTATCTACTCTGTTAACTACTTAGATGAGCAGAATGTCAGGACCTGATGGGTCAACTTCTGTCCTTGTTTGGTTGGGAAGTTGGTTTGAAGTATCATAATGTTGTATGACTTTCAGTAGCAAGCAGAGACTTATTTATCATATACTTAACTCTTATCACTGGTTCTAATTCTTCATGTCGTGCTTCCTTTGTGGTACTTTCTATTTGAGGTCTAACCTCTCTGGTTTTGTATGGCCAGATTTAGAGCTAGCTCCCGAGGACTCAGCTTACTTCTACCCCAAGATGGTCAATACTAGAAGGATGATCGTAGGAGGACACAAGTGGGTTCCTTGCTTCCCTGCTCGTTTTGCTACTTACTTTACTTTTGTCGCTTGGCACCGACATGTTAGTCAGACTGTCTTGCACTTACTTTTACATAAATGTAACTAAGTCAGACTACAGCTGATAACGATTGTATATACCTTGTTATATCATCTGGCTATGTTTTGTAACGACAGATCTTAAGAATATTTTGACTAAGCGTTTGGGACGATGTACTGCTCATTCTTACATGTTCTCTACTTACTGCTTTTCATTGAATGATTGGGACAATAGAGGTTGAGTGGCCCTAGCGAGACTTGTATGTGTATGCACCCACTTGTCTTATAGACAGCATTGATCATATTATACGGTATTCATCTACCCGTAATACGTAGCTGGATGAGTCATTCTCCCGCTCTCCGATATTTTGGATCTGGGGCGTGACAGCCGGTAAGGAGATGGGGTCGGCAAGCTTGATGGCAGACATGACAGTGACCCCCAAGAATTAGTGTTATCTTTAGGGTTTGTGGAGTATGTATTGAATTGTATCATGTGTCTTGGGGATTTGGGATGCAGTTGCTGGAATATAGGGTTTTTTAGTGAGGGGTGTATCTGTGTCATGGGATATCGAACACGACTGAGATATAGAATGTGGGATTGGGTATGTGTCAATGTCGATTGTGTAGTACCCTACTTTTGATAGGCGACGGACTTTGTAATATGCTTGTGCCGAGTCAGATCGGTCGAGAATTTAGATAGCCATCTTACTCGATCGCTGAGCTTGGTAAACGATAATACCTTGCGGCATCGATCAAATCGATTTGGACGAATGTTACGAGAATCGATCCAATTAATGGAACGACTTCTGTTGGAATAAGTCCTAGATGCAGCAGGCTGCATCTCGGCGAGTGAGCTCTATATAAGAGTCCCTTCGACGGGACCGGACTGCTGTATGGTTTTCTTGGAGCTTTTGCCGTTTGGTTTTGATGAATGTGTTTTCGCGTCATTTTTTGAATGCATTCTACGAATTTAGAAACGAAGGATTAAAGAAGGAATTCTGACTAAGTGTTGGTGCCATTGCAGGAGCTCATATAACTAAAGCTTGAACGTTGCGAAGCGCTTCGACGGTCGGCACGATCAAATACTTGGTGGGTGATTCGGTCCCTTCTTTTCTACCATATCCCGCAAACAAAATTTCTTTGTCTCAAAATTATTCAAATCGACGATGCCAAGTTAAATGCATGTCAATCCACTAAGATAAAGAACTCGGGAAAAACGTATCGATTTAGAGTAATCTACTCTGAAAATATAAGTTTCGCACCAAAACAAAAAAGCTTAAGGTTCTAGTAAAAAGATAGACTATTTCACGTGCTGCAAAATAATATAAAACATCGATTGTGGCTTATGATGCCTCGGGTAATTTGGTGCCTACGGGACGCTAAATCGGAAGTATGGATTTGGGAAAAATGAATCATTGCATGAGTTGGGAGAAATGATAATATCGTTCAATACTGTCCGTGCTATACAAATCTGTTTGCATATATTAAATTGTTCACTCATTGGCATGGTCATGGACAACTTGTGCACAACTTTGATTTTCCTCGAATCGATATCCGGGACATCGATATTGAATCGACCTAGGAGGAATGAATAATCGTGCTTTGGCACTGATGCATTACGGGACCGTCAGTCAGGCTTGCAACCTAGATTAAATGGACCGAAATGTCGTTGAGATAGTCCCAAGTGTTGTGTAACACCAGTGACCGCACATATAAGATAGTAGCATGCTCACCTATTGTCTTATGCAGGTAGTAAGTATTATCTCTATTTTTATGCAGGGACGAGCACGTCCGTGGTAAGAACTGTGATAAATCGTTATGTTTCATTTTATGCTTTATTACTTCAAAGATGGCTATCAATATGAACTGAATTCATTTAGTTCTAAATAGAAAAAAAAACTCTAAAGCATGTCTACCTTAAAAATCAGAGTCGATTTAGAAGATTAGGTTCGTCTCGTCCACTTAGCAAGTGTGCTAACCCCCTTTCCAACTCCCCAGGTGCTGCGGGAGCTCTAAACTGAAGCTGAAATACGGAGAGGAATTTTAAAGCTCTTTCTATTCTGAAGTATTTTGAAGCCAATTCATCGAAGGCTTATGTATAAAGGGGCGAATGTATGGAACAACAAGTATTAGTTCAGACAGCTTGTCTAGTATATTTTTTTTGTTTTAATCAATGTAGCCACAACGGCATCCAATGTAATTACGACTTGCACTTCGTTGCAAGCTATGAATGAAAAGCATATTTCTATTTTTCTAAACTGTGTGTTCAATTCTAATATGATTTGTGAAGTTTCAACTTTGTGTTTTAATATAATGATCAAACGTAACGTTCTTGCCTTGTACGAATACAATTCCAGACTCGTACGACATCACGCCTTAGCGAGGACGATCGATTCGATATAATACTACCGGGGACGAACTATTTGTTGACTCGGGGTATGACAGGTTGGACATGAAAATGTATACGTATATTGGAATAAAATGAAATATGGACACTCCTGGGGTCAGAACTAGGACACGGCACGATTATGTATACGACAGAAATGCTGGACATGGATATGGAGTAGATACTGTTACAGAATTTTGTGTTAGGAATTGGGCTGGCTTGGAAGAGGTTTGGGCTAGAATTTTAGAATGAAAATACATGAGAAAATATGGGGTATTTATAGGCTTGGTCCCAAGCCATAGGCCCAAGAATTACATGGGTTAGGAATAATCTAGAATTAGCTAGTTATAACCAATAACCTCCACATTTTAATTAATTAAGAACACATGCTAGAGTGCATGCTTAACTAAAGCATAAGCAATTCTAAAAGGTTCCCACCTAGAAATAACTAGGTATTTACTAACTTGTCATTCCCTCTTCATAATTACCAAAATTCCTTTCCTCTTTACTAAAATAATATCCCTCTTAGCTAACTACCAAAATAACAATAATTTCTAAATAAAATTAAAAATAATAGAAAATTTAGGAACGAAGGTTACAACTATACCTTCTAGTACACCAAAATAGTCGTATAAGTCAGCCGAAGTTTGGGATCCAAGTTTGAATTCATTCCAACATGTACGCTATTTTGCATCTAAGGTTTCATGTACTTCTCGACCTCATATTTTTGTGAAACTAAAACTAATAGAAAGATCTCTGTATCTATTTTTTATATCCAATTGGCAATCCACACAATTCCAAACGGTTTGTCCGAAATGCTCGTTCTATGTAAAGGTGTCCAGACTAGATCAGTTCTGTTGCGAGCCAATTTTTATCCACTTTCGGGTCACTTTGACCTTTTCTATAATTTTTGTAAGAAACTAGACTTTCTAATATTTTCAAAGCATATCTTTTTGCTATGTTTTGAGTTTGTTTAGTATTTATTAAAAAAATTAACATTTTCTGTAATACCGTAACTCCAAAAATCATGACTGAGACATGCTCGTTTCCTTTTCAGCCCCGCTGACATATTGTTCTTTGTATCCAAAAGTCTTGATACTTCATATACCCTTACTAAATTAATTGTTGTGAATATTTTCATGATAAATATATAATTTTACCTATTTTCTATGATTTTTTTTCCAGAGAGATTTTTAATACTTATTGTTTCGAGACTCAAATCATATACCAAGTCTAGGAATAATGTTGTATAATCTATACAAGACTTGTACAAGTATTTTTCTATGAATAAAATATATTAATTATTATTACAGAATATTTATAAATATTTTCCAGAATTAAATATGATATATTTATGTTATTAAAATATTACTTTAGTGGAAAGATTTAATGCTATATATGTTATATTGAGTCGGGTAGTTAATGTGACTATATATATATATATATATATATATATATATATATATATATATATATATATATATATATTATATATATATATTATTGGTCTATAAATATGGTTAAGTACTATTTTAGTTAAAAACATATTGAATTAAGGCAATATAGGGTATAATTATATAAATAGTGTGAGTATGACATCGACGTATCATTTTTTTGGTAGATTGATTTATTCTAGGAGTTCGTGACGGCGTGACCGAGCATACCGGAGTCAGACCATTGTAAACATCTTTGGAGACTACATGCAAGTATAACTTACCAACTTGTATAATATAGTTTATATGCATGATCTCTACTTCTTGTTGTTTATTTTTCCTCATATTGTTATATTCATGTTGTTTTATCATGTTTTCAATTTTATTTTATCATACTTTTAGTTTACATGCACGTTCTTGATTTTTGTTATATGTTCATTATCTGTTATATTGATTTCGTGTTCATATGTGTGCCCTGATGTAGTTGTCTAGTCCTACACCACTGTTTTCTTGACTTGACTTGACTTGAGTAGGACTTGACTTGTGATATTCTATAGATTGTAAGTGCTTACCTTGACTATGGTTTATAGATTATTTGACCTTGATACTAGGAATGGCTGCCATCGATTGGGAGGGCTTGTCTCGACTACAATCGAGATATTATAGATTGTGAGTCTTGCTATCACGACCCGCACCTACTTTTTGGATACAAGACGTGACCAAGCCAGCCTACGCCGCAGAGTCGACGGTAGAACGCTATCACGGCCAAGATGCTCAAAAACACAAATGTAACATATATGCTCATTCACATTACTAAATCAATTTGACAAATTACAAGATTTCACAACTTCACATTTGCTAGAAAATACAATGTCTCACAAAATAGAAAAGACAACTAATTAAACTATCTAGGTTGACCTCAGCATACCCATGCCCTTCCAGTGCTAAGAGTGATCGCGGCTAAACCTAAAAATATTAGTTTTCAGTCAAAAATGGAACGAGTACAATCTCACAACAGATTCAATAAATGACAAAATCCATAAATCTGTAAATAATAATGAAATATACGACAAAAAGACAAGTATCGAATCATGACAGAAATTGAGCATGGTGAACAAGGCAAGTGAGTACTAAAACAGAGAAGACCTGTAGCCAGCAATACATACTGTAGAACCAGACACTGTACCTATCTAGTGAGTTGAAATACTACTTCGACATATAAACGGCTAAGGGTAAATCCGGCACCCCGCACATGAAATGTGTGACTGCTATTAGGCACGAATAAGATCCGGCATGCTGCACGTGAAGTATGCAACTGCTATTAGGCACAAATAGTTTGGGTTTGTTTATATGTCTAGAGTATTTCCCCGCCCGACCAGTACTCATGGATCCAAACAGGTCACGAACACGGTAATAGATTGGTCACGAACAACATGTAAAGAATCCACAACTATTATCTCGTGTAATATCGTGTCAAGAACCAATAAAATATCAATGTAAAATACTACTACGTACATGATTCATAGAGATAATCAGATATAAAAACTATCAGAGATGTACTCGCCTGAGGTCCTGTGCTGGTGAAACCGATAATATTATACCATTCAATGAGCCACAATCAGTCAACACATACAGAAGTCTCCAGATGCTGAAATAAATATTACCAACATTTTCAGAATAGTCAAATTAGCTAGAATTGCCTATCCTTAAGTCCAATTTTGGACACAGGGGCAAAATGATAATTTCAGGTCAAAACGGTGTCTACCGTTGGACCCGCTTTGCACCGAAAAGCATACCTAAGTATATGGTCTCTAATTTTATCAAATTGTATGTCAACAGGTCTGTTTTTTGATTTGAACCCAACCGTTTGTCCAAAGTTGGATCCCGACGGGCCGTGCACAAAATCGTCCGTTGAATCAGATCGTGGGGCCCGCAAAATGGCGATCCGATCAACTGTCTCAGAATCGGACCAAATTTGGCATGCAGGACCAAAAAAATGATACGGTCCTGTTGGCGCAAGTTTCGTCTCGATTTGACTAACGTGCACAAAGTAATTAGAAAATTTGCACAGAGGCCGATATGGTAAATTTTGACGGATACGTATCAAATTCGTCGTGCACACGCAACCAATTTGAATTCTGTCAAAGCCCACACGTTCGTAAAACCATTATGCACCTTTTGATACTTTTGGTTCGCGACCACGTCGCCCGGGTTGCCGGGACGCACGTGTTATCAAAGGTTTTCAAAACTTCTAAACCATTTTTTACATAGATAAATTCTCGACTTTGAAATCTATTTTCTCTGCATATAATTAATAAAATTCAAAAATACAAAATCGGTTGCATAGTCCTATATGTTGTCAACAAATGTCTTCAGATAGGTTTTTGAATTCGGGTATGGTTCAGAAGAAAATTGGGTGCAAAGTAGGGCATTTAGTCCGTCCTAAAACTGTTTAAGAATATTTTTTCTTTCAGGTTCGTGTCGATTTTGTGAATCGATGGATCGACTCCATTGAAATCTATATACTAGGATCTCTAGAGGGTCATATAGGCTACACGTAGGAATTTACGGATACAAAAATGATTGAACAGAAGCAGAAAAAATCGATGGAGAAGTTGGTACCTCGGTGTATCGTTGCTGCTGTTGTCTCTCTGCTCCAACACGCGCGCGCGGTCCTGGCCACCGGCGGTGGACTCACGAGTATACCTCTCGGAGGATTGAGGACATGACCAGAGGTCGAAAGCGATCTCATGGCCAGATAACCCACTCTTCAGTACCAGCCCCGGCAGCTAGGGCTTTGACTATTAGAGTTCCCCGAAGGGCGGATTCGATTTTGTCGGTTCAGCACTCGACACCGACGTCTCCTCAGCAACAGAAGCAGAAGCAGTCTTCCACAATAGGCTGCACTCATTGTGGAAAGCTATGACACATTGTTTCGGAGTGTCGTAGAGCACAAGGATTGTGTTTGGCTTGTGGGGCACCGGATCATAAGATAGGGTCCTATCCGAATAGAGTTGGTCCCTCTTTATCGGCCCAGACTAGTCCCTCGGTTAGTGGTCCAACTCCAGTACCAGTCTAGCAGCAGCAGTATCAGCCTCTGAGGCCATTGCCGCCTCAGGCCCAAGCCTTCCAGCAGCAGAGACCCCAGTAGTATGTCCTGACCCAAGCCCTGATTCAGAACCAGCAGAGAGTTTTCTAGCAGGATGCCTTCCTTATTCCTTCTGCCTTCGACTTTCTTGCTTGCATGAGTGATTGCTTGATTGATTGCTTAGTTATAACTTGCCTGTGATTAGTCTAGTTTGCTTGACCTCTCTAGCCTCTTGATTAAATTTCGAGGACGGAATTCTTTTAAGGTGGGTAGAGTTGTAATGCACATGGTTTGTATTACGTATCTTGGTATATGTGTATGTATTTTGACTCGTATTTCATGTCTCCTTGCTTGGTTTATTTGGCATTTTTATTGCTTGGTTCGGTTTGGCTTGGCTTGGTTTGCTTTTGTGTTCATCATGAACCAAAAGAAAACCCCTACCTACCACCACCATCATTATTTATTAACCCAACACTCTTTCTTTCTTCTCATTCACTCTTCTTCTTCCTCACCATTACTCTCTTCACCTACCTGAGAGAGAGAATGAGAGCTTAGGCAAGTGCATCTTACTTCATGGAGGAACTCAAGTTTTATTGTTCCATTCTCTTCTTCACAGCATTCTAAAACACTTTAGTGCTTATTATTTTTAATTTCCTTGGCTCATTGCTTGTAGATCTAAGTTTATTTTATTTTCGAATTTCTTAGATTTTGATCTATTTAATCTGGTTATTATCAAGTTCTGATGGTTTCATATTGTAGAGAATTTCATTCTGCCCCGATTTGACCTCTGGAAGTTTGAATTTGGACTCTGGTTGAAGGATTTATGAAGCTAGGGAGCCATGGCTTGTATGGTTCTTCTTCTCGGAAGAATAGAGAAGAAGAACAGTTCTTAGCTGCATGAACTTAGCCGCATAGCCTTTTATGCGGCAAGTTCTCTTCTTGGCCGCATGGCCTATGCAGCATGAACTTTATCTTTTTCAACCGCATGAAGTCCCCAGCCGCATAAGAACCCGAGTCCTTTCAGCCGTATGAGACTTAACTTTGGCCGCATGAACCCTGAACTGTTCTTCATCTGCATAAGGCCCACTTCCCTGGCCGCATAAGGCCCAGTGATTCTCCAGCTGCATAAGACTTAGCTCCCTGAGCTGCATGCGCCCTTTCCTTCTGGCCGCATACGCCTGAACTTCCCTGGCCACATAAGGCCCATTCCCTCCAGTCGTATAAGACCCCTTCTTCCCAGCCGCATGAGTTACCATCCCCGAGCCGCATAGAATTGCTTGGTCCCTGGCCGCATGAGACTCCTTCATTTCCTGCCGCATAAGACTCAATCCCATTTGCCGCATAAGACCCAGTCTTCCGAGCCGCATGAACCTATCTCCCTGAGCCGCATGACTCCTCCCCCAGTCTTGCCCTTTTAATTATTATTTTATGCTCATGTCTTATGGCCCTCTGTGTAGCTTGGGTCTCTTGGTAGAATGCTTGTACTGTGTTATCCTGTACATGTATCATGAACACGACAGTGACCCGTAGTGGAGCACTCTTGACAAGTAACATGCCCTGATAGTGGCCCGTCGTGGCGCACTCTTGACAAGTATACCTGACATGATATTTTTCGAAATGCTGTTGTGACGGCTAACATGACAAAATTGAATGGCCTTGACACCGTGGACGATTGTGCTTGTACAAATAAACCAGTCTTGTCTTGCATCATGTCTAGGACAGGGACCCCTGAGTACCACGGTCAGGGGTACCTACTGAAATCGACTAAGGCTAATAACTAGAATAATTCAGTAGTCATGAAGAGATTTTCCAGCTACAGGCAGTCCCGTTATTTGGGCACCCCACCTGGGATCTGTAGCCTGCCGTCGAGTAGGGCACATTTCCAGCACACTGTCATGTGTTGCACCCCTCAAGCTACCTAAGGGTACATGCATTTCCTGGACGATGTACCCACTTGAACTCAACCCCTAATTGGGTCCAGATAGCCTGGATGGTCTGCAGGGCTTGTGGCTGTGGAACAATCTCATTGTATTTTTCTAGTAACTAGGCCTGTGATAACCCTAGTTAGTTAAAGTATCAAGCCGTACTCGTTGCTTGGCCGTGAAATGTTGGATGGAGTTCAATCAGTCTATTCTTGTCCTGATCCTGCGCCAGATTGCTACATGACCAGATTGCTTGTGTTTACCTTATCGATAAATGGTGAGAAACCAAGTTCCGTTCAGATGAAGGGTTACAACCGCGGTCCTTGTTTGGTTTACGGGTTGTAACCTGGTCGTCTAAATAGTCCCATGGTTACCTTATCATATATCATCCTGTCATACTTTTCCATATATCCTGTCTTTTATTATATATTATTATTCTTGTGCTAATTGCTGATTTTAGTTCCTAAGTGAAGCCTCTTTTGTGGTACTTGCTCTTCCTGGGGTCTGACCCAGATGGTTTTGTATGGCCAGATATCGGAGCAGCTCTAGAGGATCTACCTACTTTCCAGCCAGATAGTGACCACCAGGCGTAACCTGGCAACGAGTGCGTTTCTTTTGTTCTCTCACTCTATTGTAAAAATATTCTTTTGAGGCGTTTAGCCGACGAGCACGTGGTTAGCTCGATTGCACCTTTATTTACTGTCTGCCTATGGGCTGTAACATGATTGACAAATCCTAGGGTTGATCATGTATGACTGAAACTCTTGCTAGTCCTGACATTTTGTACGACTAGCTTCATGATCAGCTGAATAAGTAATGTTTGGTACGCCTTACTATTGTATATTTGGTGATCTTACATCTTGTAACCTTACTTGCTTGCTTGAGATTGAGACATTTAGGCTTGTTATTGGCCATAGGAGTCTGATAGATTGTAGTTAAACCCTCATATATCTAGACAGCCGTGACCGTATAGTGAGGTGGATTCCATTTCACTATACGTAGCTGGATATGTATACCCCTCTCTCCAATATTCTGGTTCTGGGGCGTTACAAAAATGTAGGAGCACAAAATACAGTAATTCAATACTAGCTGTATTAGAAATTGCAGGTATAGCCTAAATATCGCCAACTGCACAAGGGTAGCTAAGTATGGTGTTCATCCTATTTCTAAAATAGAATATCAATTCAATAACAATAAATTATTATATATATATATATATATATATATATATATATATATATATATATATATATATATATATCCTTTATATATGAAATGCTTATTTGGACAATCAAAATTAATAAATACAATATGTACATCTACATGGACGTCTTTGGCCTCACTACAAGATTACATGGGCTCGGTTTCGGTTCGGGTCTAGTCTGAGCTAAATCGACACAACCGGGTCTCCTACAAGTCATTAAATTAATAAATAACGTAATTAAATTTTTTATAGAGGTCAAGTCGCAACTTGGCCTGGTTTTCCTAGTTAGGACACATTTATGGCTTAGCCATCCCTATTATGGCTAATACAATAGTCAAGGCTCGCCGCTGCACTATCCATGTCATGATTCTTAGTCGTCTTGTACTCCAAAACTCAACCATGGCTAAAGTCATCTACCATAATAATTAACTAATTAATTATTTATAAAATTTTTAAAAATCACATTTGAATCAAATAAATAATATAAAAATATTTCAAAAATTTCCGGGAAGGGGAGCTACAAATCTACCCACCTTAAAAGTAAATTCGTCCTCGAATTTAAGGACTACCAGGGTATTCAGACTTGGTAGGTTGGTGAGAGGTTGTAGAATTTTATAATAAAGGAAATTGATCAAATAGATAAATGAAATAGGTAGAAAAGGTTTGAAGCTCTAAAATGCTCTTATCTTCAATTTTGAAATAAGTTTGCTAAGAAAAATTACCATAAACAAAGTATCGACGAAATCTACCTTCAACCCCGACAAATAAAATATATGAATAAATAAATGAATAAAAATTAATAAAAATTTTGAAACTCCGGAAAAGGAAATCTAGGAATTTGACCCAATTGTGCCCCAAATCATTCATAAAATATTGTCTAAAATAATACCTATTACTTTAAATAATCCTCGTAATAAAATCAATTGTCAAAATATTTGTTAAGAATAATTCAGATACTTATAGCTGTATATTTTCCACAAATACAATATAATATAGTAGTAATTTGAATCTAATATAACTCTTAAAAAAATAGTAATTCCAATAATCCTAGAATAAAATCTCTTCTAGAGTTTTGCAAATCTCCCTTCACTTTTTTTTCCAAAATATCTAAAATAGAAATATAATAAAATTATTTCCCGATTTGGAAAAATATTTAAACTAAAATAAACTAAATGGAGAATGTGAGAAAACGAAAAGTGGGCTTACGACCTACCCACCTTAGAATGATTTGTCCTCGAATTTAAGGACTAGGATGATCAAATCTTTCTAAGATTTAAATAAATATTGAATTTAAAAAATCAAAATCAATCTGTAATGGTTTTTAAAAATAATTCAAGATTTTATTAAAATATAAAAATGCATTTGAACGAATCTAAATATAATACAATAATAATTTAAATGGATAATATATTTATCAAATGACTTGGAAAAGATTGTGTATATTATCTAAACAGTACATATCTTTGTTAGTCCAAGACTGAATCAAACTAGTAACAAAATGAATTTAATTGATAATTAATATTAGCAAATAATTTAAACGATATTTTATAAATTCTAAATCAAAAATGGTTTGACAAAATTTTGTTGTCATCCAAATATATTCTAGTGGTTACAAATAAAATCTATTTTCTAACCAAAATTTATTAAAATAAAACAAAATAAAACTTTTGAAAGAAGGGATGTGGGTTTATAATTCTAACCACCTTAGAATATTTTGTCTCCAAAATTTCAAAGAGTACGATTAGGCACGACTATGAAGAATAATCAAGGAACCAAATTTTTAATTGATATGAATAAAACATATATATATATATATATATATATATATATATATATATATATATATATATATATATATATATATATATATATATATATATATATATATATATATATGGTATAATCAAGGGACTGATATGATTCATGATCTAATTAGTCACGCGTAAAAATGACAAAGATACTAAACAAAAAGGAGAGTGTGATTTGGCACGACTAGTATTCGGTCAAATGGTCTAGTTGACAAGCAAATTTTTTTTTTAAGAACAGTCAAGATTGAAACGGTTGGGCACAACCAATCTATGGTCAGCATGGTTGAGTCATTACCAGCTTTTTAAGGAATGACCAAAGTTCTTGATGAAATCTAAACAAGATTTTAGTCGCATTTATGTAAAACCCCTAAATTTCTACTATTTTTTTTATTAAATTGGTACTGATTTAAAATTTTGTATTTATACGTCGCGTAGATGCATTGTACGTCACGCGCAAAATTTTATTTTCGCATATCTCGTCAAGTGCGAATATGTGCGAGATACATATTTTTATAAAATATTTATTTAGAAGCTTGGTTTTTCAAATAATAAATATTTTTGATTACTTAAAATGGTAAAATACGTCGCATTGGAAATTTTCAAAACTTATTTTAGAAGACTATGTTTCAATGCATATGAGATGCATAAATTTAAATTTCATATATATAAGTCTATTTTCGAAATTTATTAATATTAATATTTCGTTATTCAAAAAGATATTTAAAAATATTTATTTTCGAAATTATTATTATTAATATTTTGGAAAAATATGTTTGAAGAATTTTTATGACCATTTTAAATCTAGATTTGATTTTTGGATTTAATTTAAATACGTTTTAAAGTAGAAATTATATTTGAGTTAGATGATCTAGATTTAAATTAGAATTTAATTTAAATTAGATTTGAATTATTTGAATTAAAACTTGTATTATCTAATGGGGAGGATTTAAACATCCCAAATCCTTATCTAATGGGAATTCCCACATCCTATAAAAGGCAGGTACTCATCCATAAAACTCTATTTTCCATAATTTCTCCACAACATTGTGCACCGTGTCTGTGTCCATACCCCCATCCACTATAATTCTATTTTATACAAATACACTTTAGCCATGTCCGACAAGCCCGGACGTCGGCCCCAAACCTAACCCTACGACCGCTGCCACTCTCCAACTCCCCGTCATCCTCTCGACCATCGGCCAACCCGACGACAGGCCCCGACGGCACCACCAAAACCCCCTGGCCGCCCAAGTCATCACCCCAATCACCATCAATCCGACCACTGCCATCACCACCACGTAGTCGTCACCAACATCCACATCCTCCTCGTCCACCGCTGCCCCGGCCACAGCTACCCCGTCTCCCCGGCCAAGTGACACAACCACACCCAAAGTAGAAGGAGAAGGGAACCCTAACCTTAAACTTACCCCGGTGAAGCCGTTGTGCTGACCGCCGGTGATGCCTCGCCATGCTCCGTCTCCCAGCGCTACCGTACTTTTGAGATCCGCCACCGTGTCGAAGATGTGCCCTCACGACGCCTCTCCGATGCGAGACCCCGTCCATGTCGGCACCGATCGCCGTGATCTGGCCGGAGTAGCGCCTGGCCGGAACCCTAGCGCTCCGCCGACCGCGTGGACCCCAGCGCGACCAACCCGCGCCGCGCCGGAGATCAACCCGCGCCACCACCGGCGCCGTCTCTCCTCCGCGCCTCCGCACCAGGCTGTCATCCCTCCGCCACCGCGAGTCTGTCGCCGATCATCCCCGCGCCGACCACTCCGCCCGCAACAGCGCCGAGCGCTGCCTAGCGCTCAGATTTACCGGCCTCCGCCCAGAGTTGCGTCACCCGCCGCCACCTCGTCGCTGCCTTGGTCGACTCCCCGCCGACCGCCCTTCAGCGCGACGCGTCCGCCGTCGGCGCGGAGCTCAGCGCCGCTCCGCCGCCGAGGAAAACCCGAGGTGAGTTTCCTCCTCTCTCTTCCCTCTCTCTCTCTCTCTACGGTTAGAAATTGGGGGGGGTTGGTAGAGATAAGTGTTAATATGATGTTTCTTTTTAAATTTTATTATTATTATTATTTGTTTGCCATTAAAATCGTTTGATTGCAAATCTTAATACAAACAGAATAGTGTTACAATATAGGACTTAGATGTAGTCCTAGGAGTACATTTTTGTTTAATCTGGGTCCTAAGTGCCAATGGAGCGAGTGGTAATGCGTTGACTCCATTGACGGGCTGACGACGGTTATCGGTTCTCTGAAGGTGTAGATTACTCTGGGTGCTGGAGCTGGCTGAGAGGAGGAAGACGTTGAGTGTCTGTATCTGCCTTTCTGGTGATATCTGTCTGGATTGTTCGTATATGTCTCTCCGTCTGTGTCAGAAGGAAATGGTCCCTCTATTTATAGCTGGACAGGTTGGCTGCTCATGCGCGCATATATAGGATACGCCGGTGCGTGGGGACGCCACGTGGAGATTGCTGATGGAGGCGCATGGATGATGCGCCCTACTCGCGAGGTTGAATTCTTCATACTGCTGTTGTGAGCCGGCACGTAGCAGAGAAGAAGATCTTTCTGTTGCTGAGATCTTGGATGAGTTGAGTCAAAGGACACGTGTCGTCGACCCATGGCTCGGAGATCTCTGATTTGGTGGGGGGATGATTTGGTGGGATGCGCCTTGGATTGGGCGCATGATAAGATTTTGGCTCATGACCTTTAGGAGTCACGAGCCGTTCTGGGCGCATGGCTTTTGAGGCACATGCGAGCGACTTTCCTTCTGCCTTTCGGGATCAGAGATCAGTCTGGGGCGCATGGCTTTTGAGGCGCATGCAAAGCTTCAACTGGAGACTCTTCTTCTGTCTTTAGGGATCAGTGAAGGGTCTGAGGCGTATGGCTTTTGAGGCACATGCAGGTTTGAGCGTATGGCCGCGGAGGCGCATGCGGGTGGTCGAGTCGCCACGTCGCAGTAGCCGTCGGGATAGAGTCATGATGATGCTGACGTTGTGGATGCTTCATTTTCTGCAAAAGTTGTCAGCCGTTCAGACTTGGGAAGGCGTGCTGCCAACTCTGTCAGTTCAGCATTTAATGTTGGTGACATTCAATAGACAGCTGAGTGGGCACGTCGGTTGACGTTGCACTAGGCGTATGGGGACGTATGGGGGCGCATCCCCTGTGATGCGCTCGGTACAGGGCGCATCTGTTTGATGTTTGAAGAGGTGTGATACGCTGTCCAGCCGACGCATCCGACACGTCTTTGATGATGCGGCTGTTTCGTTTCTCGAGTGCTTTTAATAGCCGTTTGGCTGAAGTCGAGGCGTCTGGTTCATCCATTTAATGTGAGTTCATTGCACGGAATTCAGAGAGCCATCCACTTGGCGCATGGGTTTGATCTGCCCGGCCTATAAATAGTGGCATGGAGAGAAGGTTGGCCTCTCATTCCCTCACGTCTTTCCAATATGAACTCGGGTTCTCGGGTGCATTCTGTTGACGAAGTGCTCCCGAGGGTGAAGATGAGACGCCATGTCGTCGTTAATGCTCCTGAAGGTGACTGTTACATCCAAAAGACGGAGTCGAGGGCTTCTGAGGCAGGCGGAAGGTGCCTGTTGCATCCAAAGATAGGGATGCTCGGGCCTCATCACTGTTGTTCTGGAAGAGCCGTAGATCGGAATGGCGGTGCTAGGCTCTCTCTTCCATCAAAGTGGGTGTCGCCCACTCTGAAAGCTGCTCCTTTGGCCGTATTTCGATCATGGTCTTCCTTGGCCTTTGGAGGCTCTTTCGAAGCCTCCTCTGGCCACAGATTTGCGGTGCTCTTCTCTTCCTTGGTTCCAGCTAGAGGGTTAAATGCTTTGTGTAATCGAAGCACTTATCAGGTGAGCCTGGCTGGAAGAGCGGCACATAACTGGACTGCTGAAGGGATGCACATAACTGAGCTGGATGCACATAACTGAGCTGCTGAAGAGATGGTGGGATGTGCCTGGTTGGAGGCGTATGGTATCTGCTGTGCTTAACTGGCAGCGCATGGTGACTGCTGCACCTATCTGGAGGCGCATGGTGACTGCTGTGCCTATCTGAAGGCGCATGGTGGCCGCTGGCTGTAGACTTAGGATCTTTCCTTTGTAGAAATTCTCCTTTGTACAACATTTTCTAGACATGTAATAGACTTTTATATATAAATGAAAAGTCCTTCTTCAAATGTCTATTGGCTATTGACTTTGCTGTTTGAGTTCTAGTGCATGTAATGTCTGGCACATGGTCTTTCTGGTTGTGAAATTTCATGCTTCTACAAGACCCCCTTCAAAGTTTTCAAAACTTTTGAGTAAGTTTTGGAATACTTTAAATAAGAAGCATGGCGATCAGGGCGCATGACTGTTGGGGCGCATACCTATTCAGCCGCATGCTCTTCTCATTTAATGGATATGATAATGCCTTGGTAACCGAAAAGATTAATGATGACGGCTGAGATCACTCGTCATCGGTTCACGCGTGCGACCACGGCCTATAAATAGGTGAGAGATGGAGAGAGAGAGTTCTTCTACTCTGTGCCTTTGCCTCCTTTAGAGTTCTTTCTTCAAAACCCTAACTTCTTCCTCTCTGTTAGAATGGCTCCCAAGACTCCTCGCGGCGGTGCCGGCAAAGGAAAGGGGAAGGAGAAGGAGCCGGCAGAGTTCGTTGACGAGGATGCTCCTGCCACCATTGCGACTCCGGCCGATGTTCGCCCCGGGGTGACAGGTGGGTGTCGACTTTTGCTATTTCTGCTGCCGATGCGTATGGGCTTCTGTCCTTGATATGCTGAGGTATATTGTTCAACGTGGACAGAGACGTAGTTAAACTTGCCCCTAGAGCCTCCTCCGCGATTACCTTGGCAATTCTCTTGGAATTTTACAACCGCCCTTGAATCACATATTGGCATTCGAAAACATCTCCTTTGGACTCGTGTTGGCTTTCGTCTTTAAACTATTATAGACAAAGCTTGTGATTGATAGATAGACCAAACCATTCTCCTATGCCCGTGATATTTTTATATACTTGGGGATAGTTAACGACTGACAAACCAATATGACTATTCCCGCCTTGAGCTACTTGCCTTTTTCCTCGACCCTAGAACCAACTTTCATGACCTTTTGAAATTTGAAGATGATTCAACTCTAAACCTAGACGACCCTATACCTTATATCATGACCCTAATAACTTGAATGAATCCTATCATTCGTGCCCTCAACTTAGACACTTACCATACAATCTTCTTCTAAGTGCCCTATTCTCTAAGTCCCCAAAAAATATACACTTAAGCTACTTCCATCGTACTATCATGATTTTTACCTTGACTTGCAACCCTCGATCAATTCCAAAAATCGTGAATTATTTCGTCGTTATCGGAATCAAGATTTTCTCGCCCAATGATTTGTGTTGCCTTACCCTCGTACCTTCTCACCCCCTACTTATTCTTAATTTCGAGGACAAAATTCTTTTAAGTTGGGTAGGATGTAAAACCCCTAAATTTCTACTATTTTTTTATTAAATTGGTACTGATTTAAAATTTTGTATTTATACGTCGCGTAGATGCATTGTACGTCACGCGCAAAATTTTATTTTCGCATATCTCGTCAAGTGCGAATATGTGCGAGATACATATTTTTATAAAATATTTATTTTAGAAGCTTGGTTTTTCAAATAATAAATATTTTCGATTACTTAAAATGGTAAAATGCGTCGCATTGGAAATTTTTAAAACTTATTTTAGAAGACTATGTTTCAAAGCATATGAGATGCATAAATTTAAATTTCATATATATAAGTCTATTTTCGAAATTTATTAATATTAATATTTCGTTATTCAAAAAGATATTTAAAAATATTTATTTTCAAAATTATTATTATTAATATTTTGGAAAAATATGTTTGAAGAATTTTTATGACCATTTTAAATCTAGATTTGATTTTTGGATTTAATTTAAATACGTTTTAAAGTAGAAATTATATTTGAGTTAGATGACTAGATTTAAATTAGAATTTAATTTAAATTAGATTTGAATTATTTGAATTAAAACTTGTATTATCTAATGGGGAGGATTTAAACATCCCAAATCCTTATCTAATGGGGATTCCCACATCCTATAAAAGGCAGGTACTCATCCATAAAACTCTATTTTTCATAATTTCTCCACAACATTGTGCACCGTGTCTGTGTCCATACCCCCATCCACTATAATTCTATTTTATACAAATACACTTTAGCCCTGTCCGACAAGCCCGGACGTCGGCCCCAAACCTAACCCTACGACCGCTGCCACTCTCCAACTCCCCGTCATCCTCTCGACCATCGGCCAACCCGACGACAGGCCCCGACGGCACCACCAAAACCCCCTGGCCGCCCAAGTCATCACCACAATCACCATCAATCCGACCACTGCCATCACCACCACGTAGTCGTCACCAACATCCACATCCTCCTCGTCCACCGCTGCCCCGGCCACAGCCACCCCGTCTTCCCGGCCAAGTGACACAACCACACCCAAAGTAGAAGGAGAAGGGAACCCTAACCCTAAACTTACCCCGGTGAAATCGTCGTGCCGACCGTCGGTGATGCCTCGCCATGCTCCGCCTTCCAGCGCCACCGTACTTCTGAGATCCGCCACCGTGTCGAAGACGCGCCCTCACGATGCCTCTCCGACGCGAGACCCCGTCCACGTCGGCACCGATCGCCGTGATCTGGCCGGAGTAGCGCCTGGCCGGAACCCTAGCGCTCCGCCGACCGCGTGGACCCCAGCGCGGCCAACCCGCGCCGCGCTGGAGATCAACCCGCGACACCACCGGCGCCGTCTCTCCTCCGCGCCTCCGCACCAGGCTGTCATCCCTCCGCCACCGCGAGTCTGTCGCCGATCATCCCCGCGCCGACTACTCCGCCCGCAGCAGTGCCGAGCGCTGTCCAGCGCTCAGATTTGCCGGCCTCCGCCCAGAGTTGCGTCACCCGCCGCCACCTCGCCGCTGCCTTGGTCGACTCCCCGCCGACCGCCCTTCAGCGCGACGCGTCCTCCGTCGGCGCGGAGCTCAGCGCCGCTCCGCCGCCGAGGAAAACCCGAGGTGAGCTTCCTCCTCTCTCTTCCCTCTCTCTCTCTCTCTACGGTTAGAAATTGGGGGGGGGGGTTGGTAGAGATAAGTGTTAATATGATGTTTCTTTTTAAATTATTTTTATTATTATTATTATTATTATTATTATTATATTATTATTATTATTATTGTCTCTCTCTCCTACTGATTACGAAATGGGATGTATAGATTTAGGGGTAGGTTTTATTATTATTATTATTATTATTATTATTATTATTATTATTATTATTATTATTATTATTATTATTATTATTATTATTATTATATTATTACCATTATTAGTATTAAGTTCTATTATTATTATTATTAAGATTATCATTATTACTATATGATTAAGATTATTATTATTATTATTAGTTTTATTATTATGATTATTATTATGATTATTATTATTAATATTATTACTATTAGTATTATTATTATTATTACTAATATTATTATTATTATCATTATTATTATTTTTGTTATTATTATTTTTATATATTAATGATATTATTTTTTATTTAATAGAAACTAGAAATGAATAGGTATAAATATTTACAAATATGTATAAAAATATGGGTTATCATTTTTTTTAGTATTAATTTCTTATACAAATTTTGTTGACTAAAATATATAGTAGCTTTCAAAATTATAAAATGTATTCTAATATTCTTAATTATCAAAATAAACAAAAAATATGATTATTCTATTTTTTGCAAACAGAGAATTTTGCCTAAAACGGTTTTTGGATTTCCAGTATTTACGAAAATTATTTTTACTAGCAAATATGGTTTCTAAAGTACTACAAATATCACTTTCTAAATAGGGTAATTTTTCGTTTACTCCCAAACTCCCTTTCATTATCGTCATTGACCACGACTACTCACACGTTTCTATTTTCTCGCGAATTTAGGCCATGTTCGCATGGGCCTCGGCTATTGGACAAAACATGACATCTTGATCATCGTACCACACCAGGCGACACACCAGGCAAGACACCTTGCCACTAGTGTTTAAATTTCCTGCTCAATAACATGCATGTTGTGTTTATTTTCAAGTTGTTTTCTTTTAAATTATATGTAGATACAAATTACTATGTTTTGTGCAATTGACTTAGAGTTAAGGGACCACCGTATGTTTAAGTGCATCTCATGAACTGTCACGATGTGCCACGGGTTGTGTGTGAGCTGCGAGTCGCATATAGCTTCGAACTTGCGTATCGAACGTACATCGGTGCGTAAAGGCCGTACGTTAGGATGTAACTGCTAATAGATTTTTGGTAGAAGACTTGGCAGTTATTAAGGATTAAACAGTGTCGTGGAGGCGACACATGTATAGTATCATTGGGAGGGGGAAGACAGTTATTAGCGTAGGGGCTACCTGTTCAGTACACATATAGATTTGGGCCGATAGTGACTCGGATGAGCGCTACTAACTGCCCCGGGGCCGATAGTTCTCGTATGAGAGCTACTTTCTGCCCATAGTTGATAGTGCCTCTTATGAGCGCTACCTACTACTACTCTCTCTCCATCTATGCTGAACACTATAAACTCCTGCGTAGAACGTTGTCTTCTCAAAGTATATATCACATAGAATGGTTAGGAACCTTTACGCATGTATGTTTTCTATTGAGCTCTTACTATTCAGTTTATGGCATGATATTATGTGTCTTGTTACGTCCCTCTGAGGACCTGGTTTTTCCCCAGGTGTGTGTTTTCGTGATTTCTTGCAGGTGCTCTAGCCAAGGCCATGACTTGCGCTCTATTCCGTCGTGATGATTACTCTTGGATTCATCACTTGCTTTCGCTTGCTAAATTCTTTCCTTGTATATTTTTTTCATATTTAATTTGGTTGGTAGTGGACTTTGTCTCCGCCCAACTATTGTGTACATGGCAAACTCAAAGTTGCTTTATATCATTATTTACCTTTGTGGATGAGATTTAGTTGTCTTGGATTACTACATTTGCAGCTTATGTATACATACGAGGTCCATGTATTTCGTATGTATACAGCTAGCATGTCTACATACTTGGTCCTACGTATTTTGGGACTGGGGCGTTACAATTTATGAGGCAGTCACGATCAAGGATAATCGTGCAAGTCATCCAAGCAGGGTAAAAATAAGAAGTTGGCACGAGCATGATCATGATCAAATTAGTCATGATCGTAGTTGTAATGAAAGTATAACTTTGGCTATGATTTAGTTAAAATTATAGACACAGTTATGATTTAGTCTCGATAAAATTATGTAAGATCGATTAAAATTAAAATCATCTTGGTACGAACAACTAGTTAAACAAAATTATTTAGGCACGATCATGGAATTGAATTCTAGGATGACAGGCGAATTGGCACGATTGAAATAGAATCGAATAGTTTGGTCATGATCAAAAGGTATTTAAGGATGATCCAAATCGAAATCGTTCTAACACGATCGATTGTGTAGGCATGATCATAGGATCAAACCTAGGAAAGAATACAAATTTGACTTGATCGAAATATAATAAAAAGAGTCTACACTACAAGAATAAAGGCTTTTCTTGACGGAGAAAAACCGTCAAGAAATGGGTATCTTGACGGTTGCAGATCCGTCAACTAGGCCGAAGTCAAGGAAAGACCCCCTTTTCTTGACGGTCGCTGGCATATCTTTTCTTGACGGTTTTTGGCCGTCATATGAAGTAATTTTCTTGATTGTTTTTAGCCGTCAAGGTAGCAGTTTTTAGAAACCGTCAATATAGACGAAAACTTTTCTTGACTCTGGCCTAGATGACGGCTATTAGCCGTCAAGAAAAGTCCTCCTGCTGCAGGATTGTGTTAATTATTGACGTTTTATAACCGTTAAGAGAAGATGAAGTCAATATTTTATTTATAATTATATATAATGAATCAAACACACAGATAATATCAATAATCCAGAAGATATACATACATCAATAAATATAAACCCCAAATTTTATATTATTAAACTGTATATTATTCATACACCACAAACGTCCAACACATCCAACACACGTCCATCCACAAACATCCAGCACTTGTCCAACCACAAACATATTCAACCAAAGTATGTACTTTCCATACATCTTAAACATCCAAAACTGATAATTTACAAATAAAACCAAAATAGGTAGCAAACCCGACTGGAGCACATCCCTCCCATATTCACAGCACCTTCATTTTCCATGTAGTTCCTATAAGAAGAAGAGAAATAAATTTAATCATTTATATGCTCATATTTGTATAGATTGATAACTGAGAACAAAATAAAATGACCACAAGGCGTACAAGTCAACATAGTTAACAAATTCTAGCCTCAAACTGTTCACGAAAAATTACAAAAAGATACATAATCAAATATAATGTAACATTGAATTTCTTTACTTTAGCTCATTAAATATAATTGTTACAATTGTAGTATGATATTAAGTTAGTTTAGCATTTAGATATAATTCATATTTGTGTGTGTATATATATAGGTGAGTATCAAGAACTGATACAGTAATGGAATTTGGACTGAACAATGGTAATGATGACTGAAATATATATAAATAGGGACTGCCAATACTAGTATGGACTGAACAATTATAATATAGAGCTGAACTTGATGATAACAAAGTCTGAACTAACATGTTCCTATAGGACTGAACATGAGATGTCCCCACAAGGACTGGATAAAGGAATATGATACTAAAACTGATACAGTCCATGGAGTAGAGCCCTTCATCCATTAACATGACTGATACAGTAGGTAAACAAGGGACTGAACCAATACATTCAAAAATGAACTAAAGGACTGAACAAAGTTAATAGGGACTGAACTCAAGCATACATCCAATACTCGAGCCCCTATCTCAGTTCACTTTAGTGAATAGTAGGCAAAGGGATAGATCAATTTAAGACTAAAACAAAAAGGTAAATGGATATTCAATAATCAAAATAGGACTGAAATAGGTAACACTGACCCTAAAGTTTCTAGAACATGGGAACCAGCCAAGAGTTTCCAAAACATGGAAACAATCAAGGTAACACTGACCCTAAAATTGTCAGTAGTTGGCAAAACAAATCCTTTGGCATTAAATCATCAGGCTTACAAGAAACCTCAAAGAGCAATCATTGTTAAACAATGGAAAACTTGGGTCTACGGGCATAAAATTAACTCATAAAACTATGGCAAAAGCATTACCAGTTCCAGCCAAGTATTTCCAGACCTGACAGCAATCTAGAAATATGACCCTAAAATTGTCATTCTCTCAAAAAAACAAATATTTTGTTAATAGCTCCTTGGATTTCGAAGAAGCCATAAAGAGAAGCCAATGGGCCATATAAAGCTGATAACCCTACGACAACCTAAATAGAAACTTCTCCTGAATTCACATTATAACAGGTTGAGTTTTGGGCAAAGTTTTGTATATGCATTACCGGAGGGGTCGGATACGGAGCAAGAGGAGCTGGCATTGCCTCTCTGAATCTGTCTACAGAAACTGTGCACTTTTGCAGCATCAAACAGAGGAGCCCTGTGTCCAGCCTCCACTCCAAACTGTATCCACACATAAGAAAACTAAATCAGAAACATGAATGATATATATACAAGTGTACAATGCAAACAGATTGAGTCTTATTGAGAAATGAAACAAAACTCGAAAATATCATCTACACATTGCTACCAATAACTTCAGATTGTAAGAGAAGTTTTGACCAAAGATTGTAAATGTCAAATATGGAACAAATTTTAGATGCACCCCTCGCGCTACAGTATCGATTTACAAGTCCAATCCAGTATCTCCAATTAATGTCTCATAGATCAATCCAGTATCTCCAACTAATGTCTCATAAAATCCCCACAAAAATTACCCATTTTATAGTTCACCATAAAAAATTGGTTAACTATAAGCATCTGAGAAAAACAATGCCTGGGCAACTTTCCTATAAATCAACCAGATAAGGCAAAATGTTGGGGGTTGAAGACAACATAACAAGTAACCTTTTAGCATAACAAGTTCAGTTCCATTAAACATGTAGCTTGGAGAATTAATAACCACAAACTCAATTCCAACACAAGAATTTTTCGGTCAATCAAAAAAAAAAGTGAACATATTGATAAAGTTTCATATGAAAAGGGATACCTGTCAGAAAATGTATACATGTTCCCTATAGCTCATAAAGGTAAATTCATCTCCTGTACAATCCCAATAGCTCATAAATTAACATGTATGCGTAAATAAGCAGGAAGAATTAAAGGAAAAAAATTACAGAATAAAGATAGGAAGGAGATAAATAAATCGACCTATTGAAGATTTATACATGGGAGGCTTTCCAGGAGGTGGTGCTCCAGTAAGGTTTAGTATAGGATGATAGTATACCGAATCCTGCATCCACAATCTGGTTAGTATGTCTAAGCAGAAACTACTTAGGGATGTAATTAGAATAAGAGAGAAATACCTCAGGCTTTGGATGTTTAGCTCTCTCCTCTTTTTCTGCACTTGTTCTCCTCCGAGGGGGGCCTAAGTGGTTGTTAAGAAGGTAGTAGACGTTATGCAAAAGAATACATTCTCTCTAGGGCAAAGTAAAAAAGTTTATAAAACTAAACCAAAAAGAAAGAACTTAACATCTCAATCTCTGATACATGTGAGCAAAGTAAAAAAATAAAGCTTGTTCTTTTGTAACCCTATTGATTTAGATAGCAAAGTAAAAAAAATATTATGCACAAAAGGTACAGATAGTAGCTTCTTACAGCAACAAATCTACTGTGTTAAAACAAATCACATTTAAGTTATGGATACCAGCTTATTACAGCAACAAGTAAACCTTGTTTAGACATACAGAGCATGCGAGGACTAGTATGGAGGAATTATAGAGAAACTGTAGCTGGTAAAACTGACATACAGAGCAGCACTTGTACTAATTTACTTCTCAAGCTAAATATACCAAAATGACTAGCCTCCCTTAACTAAGCAACACAAGTACTTCCGCACACCCAAGTCCTGAGGAGGAAGGGAAAAAATATTAAAGAAAAAATACGATTATGATGGTATTTAGCTTACAGAAGGAGAAGCATTATTTCTAGGGAATATCAAAAATATCATACCAATATAAACATCAAACTTATAAGCTGTTGACAATATTCCAAGCTATACAAGTATTTGAACTTTCAAATGTGATACATAGAGAGCTAGAATTGTAAATTATATAAGGCATACACTTAGTCGCAAAAGATTTCGACAAAAGGAAAATTAACCAATAAGAATATAAATAATTGCACTAGATAAAACCAAAATAGTATAAACCCTTAGTTTGCTTGCTCAGTATCACTTAGTTGCTTGCTCAAAATAGCAACTAAGCAACTAAAGTGTATGGCTTATATATATAGTATAAACCACACTGGGAAAGGCCCTAGCGATACTGAGCAAGCAATCACCAAATGGCCAATCAAAATATAATGATACATAGTTATGTACTACTCAATCATTCAACAAAAAGATGAGAGCCTATAATCAATTTTACAACAATAGCAATATGACATGGTAGTGACATTGAAACATTGTGAAATGAAGGATTTACTTTATTTCTCCATAACAGTTGGAATAATTAACTCAATTAAAAAAAACTCGTAGTGACATTAAAAACATTCATGAACATGCTTAGATTTTTCGAACAAGAAAACATCAAAATGGTTTTACGTACTTCATCACGTCATACAATTAAAAAAAAAACTCTTAAAAGACCTTAGAAGATATATTGCTCAGAGAAACAGAACTTTAGGCATGGCACATCTTCAACACCATTCTCAACCTTGTCTACAATACCTATTAATTTTTTTCCTTCAAGTCGACCAAGTTTAATGGTTTCTACGATTAGTAAGGATTTAAGTCTCAATAGTGTATAACATTTATACAGGTAAAAGTCCATGAAAGTGTTTGAGTATGTGCATATTACCAGCATACGGTATATAGCAGTACATTGTACAAGTGCAATATGCCACAATTGAAATAAAGAGACTTCGTTTTCAATAGACTGTTGCTATAGTCTATGCAATTAGCTAGAGGTTAAGCATTCCAGACCAGTATTGCAAAATCATTTAAAAAGAATAAATCAAAGGAAATGAACCTTCAAAAAATAATCAACTTACATGGGAGGAGCATTAACTTGATGAAAGTCCCATATAGAAAAGCACCATCAGAGACTTTAGTTAGTATACAACAAGAGTAAATATGGTGGAAGCTTAGTCCATATTTAAATGGATTCCATAGAGAAGAGATGTATACAAGAAACACATTTATCAATTACCACAAGATCCATATAATCTATTAACAGAATTGAAAATGATGACTTCACAAACAATCCATGTTAATTGTAACCACAAATTGCTATAGCAATAAGGGCTAATTGATGTAGCTAATTAATGTAGCATGATTTAGCATCATGCTGATTTGTCTGCTGCATGAATAAACAAGCATCTAAAGCAGAACCTGCATGAATATACAAGAAAAGGTTGAACCTGCAATCTTCCAACAGTGTCTACTATGACCATATCAAAATATTTTCAGTGAATAAGTGGAAAATTAGAAATTAAGAAATTTTGGGCATCTTAAATTAGAAATTTGGTACTTTCCTACTATTTGAGCATTTGATCAAACACCTTGTGGGTACAGGATTTCGAGTAGCTTATCAATGGAGTTAGAGAATCTCCTGGACCATGAATACGAGATGAGCGAGAACAATGCCTAGGATGTAGAGCATTGGAAAGAACAGGCAGTGCAGACGCGATTGATGTTCTTTTGCCGTCGAGCTCCATGTACCTTCTCCAGCTTGTCCCGAAGAAATGAGAGGCGAGCGTCGGAGAAGGACTAGGATAAGCATAGGAGGAGGCTAAGAAACCTGCGACTGCGCCCTCCTCAACCTCTTATAACAATTTCAAAACCCTAAAATTAGAGGAAGAGGAAATTTTAGCATAAATTCACTCCATGCATAGAGAAGAAAAAAAGAATACCCTCCATTGCCCAAATGGAGCCATCCTCGAGTCGTTCTTCGACGCCGGCAACCCCGTAGGAGCACCTCCACTCCTTCTGCACTTAGTGGCCGACGCTTCTTGAGGCCTTCGTGACCCGGTCGACCAACGACACGCCGCGTCTCTCCATCACCACCGTCGTCTCCTCCTCTTCCGCCGCATCCTCCTCCTCCTTCTCCTCTGTGCACCACATCGTGAAGGACATCTCCGCATGGATGGAGAAGTTCGCCTGGCTCATGGGCGGTAGGAGTAGAGAAAGATGGCAGAGAAGGAGAGGAGGAGGAGAAGAAATGGAGAGAGGAAATAGAGCATAGTTGTTAATTAGGGCTACTTATGAGAGAGAATTTTTTTAGAGATCAGGAGAATTAGAGGATTAAAAAGAACCATAGACCGTCATCAAATGTAAAAAGTTTAAAAATTTACTATAATAGAAGTCGAAAAAATCGTGCCAATTTTTTTCCACATATATTAGTTGACGGTTATCACCAACCCGTTAATAAAAAAATGGTATTTCTTGACAGATCCTCTAAAACTGCAAACTATTATACTATAAATTATTGAATTGACATAAAATAATGCATTTCTTGACGTAAGGTGAAAATCGTCAAGATAACCCCTTTTCTTGACTGTTTTTTTACGACCGTCAAGAAATAAACCGTCAGAAAAAGCCATTTTTCTTGTAGTGCTAGGCATGATCGAAATTGTTCAAGGATGATCAAATCCAAAATCGTTTTGATATGCTTAAGATATTTATGCACAATTATTTAGGCACGAGTTTAGGATCAAAATCTAGATAGGTTTAGGAATCTAGTCGAAGTTATATTAAAAGTGACAATATAAAAAAATAGAAGGATAAGAAAGGAAGGGAGAATTACTGGTTTATTAAGAAGATTGTGACTAGGAATAAGCACAAATCAGTTTGAAATTTTAATAGTTATATAACCATAAGACGTAGCCTCTATGGTATTCGAAACTCGTAAACATAATTGAAGTCATTTTACCAATAATTTATGCCTCGCCAGTGTACAGCTTGCAGCAATAAACTCTTGATTCCACGAATCAAGCAAGGATATGGTAACGAATACCCTATCAACTCTATCCAATCTGGACATAACATCTTAAAGACAAAGATAGGACGACTAAGATATAGCTTTGACAACATTCGATAACTTATACTTACTCGAGATTACTTCAACTTAGGGATCATGTCTCGCCAGTGCGCTGCTGACTGTAGTGAACCCACAGTCTCCATAAGTCAAATAAGTGGCGATAGTGCGCGGCTGTCTGCCATCATAAGTCACCGATCATCCTTTCAACTACATCCTTAAAACCTCAACGGAGGTTCAAAAAAACCTAAAACAAATTGACCATGATGGAGAAAGCTAGAAATTCGAACAAATTGATCATTATAGGAAAGTGTACGTATCCATCCTTGAAGGGGAGGTATCAGTTTTGGAAAATTTAAACGATTGATTAGGAAGGACATGGTCGGAGGCAAGATAAGTAGAAATCTTATAACCCTTATTTTACGAATATTCAATATTCAACGTTTGAGAGAAAAACTTTTGAATCCAAAAACATAACTCGAGATTAATAGACAATTGAGGGAGAAGTTATTTTTAAAAAATAATTTCTTAGGTCCAAAAAAAGAATATAAGTGATACGAACTTATGATATGGCGATGTTTAGAAAAAACATAAGACAATTACGGAAGAAAATGACTGAAGGCAAAAGAAATATAAACTTAAATTTATATTTCTCTAATATTCAAGGTCGAGAGAAAATATATATAAAGCACTATGTCTACCTATAATGAATATATTTATACACAAGTATATATGCATAGTCTAAGTAAATCATAAAAATCCCAAAATATCATTCTAAGAGATGGTTATCCTATTTCCAAGAAAAATATAAATTTAAATAACAATAATACATATATTATATTCAATACATAATTTATAGAAATTATTTCCAATACTAGAAATGGACTACCAAACTATATATACACATCTATATATCTACGTGGACGACATTGGTCGCACTACACGACCACTAGGACTTGGGTTGAGTTCGGGCTAGTTTGGAACAACCGGGTCTTCTAAAAGCCAATAATCTTAATAATAAATAATTAAATTATTCCTAGGGTTATGCCACGATTTGGCTTGGTTTTCCTAGTTAGCATACACATATGACTCGATCTTCTCTACCATGGCTAGAACACTAGTCAAGGCACTCGACAACACTCTCAGTGCCAAAATTCTTGGTTATCTTGCACTCCAAAACTTAACCGTGACTAAGACCTTCTATAATAAATATTTATAAAGTTCTAAAAATCACATTTTAATTCAAAATAAATAAAAGGATATTTTCTAAACTTTCGGGAAGATGTTACGAAACTACCCTCCTGAGAAATACCGTCGAATCAAAATGTGATAGTGTATCCTCCTACGAAAATCATATAGTGAGACTTATGTAGCAACCTTAACTACACAAATGTTAATTTAAATTAGGGACTCCTAGTCCTAACCATTCTCTTAAAATTGATTTACTCCTAGTTGTGAAGGAGCATTTCCTAGTCGCAGGCTCGCAGTAGTATGACTAATATGGTACTACCATGAGTTTGCACAATTTATGAAAACAGACCTGTATTGGCCACCACAAAAACTTATCACAACCTGCACCCGCTTTTCGGATACGAGACGTGTCCAAGCCAGCCTACGTCGCAGAGTCGGCGGTAGAACGCTGTCACCGCCAAGATGCTCAAAATCACAAATGTAACATATATGCTCATTCACATTACTAAATCAATTTTACAAATTACAAGGTTTCATAACTTCATATTTGCTAGAAAATATAATGTTTCACAAAATAGAAAAGACAGCTAATTCAACTATCTAGGTTGACCTCAGCATACCCATGCCTTTCCAGTGCTAAGAGTGATCGCGACTAAACCTGAAAAATATTAGTTTTCAGTCAGGAATGGAACAAGTACAATCTCACAACAGATTCAATAAATAACAAAATCCATAAATCTATAAATAATAATAAAATATACGACAAAAAGACAAGTATAGAATTATGACAGAAACTGAGCATGGTATGAAACACCTAATTTTCCAGATGAGGGTAATTTTGAAATTTTGTAATTATTATTATTATTATTGATATTTAATTCACATTATGATTTTTAGTGATTTTTAATAAATTTTAAACTATTTTAAAACTGGTTTAAGTCATGACTTGTGATTTTGATGTGTTACTAGTGAAACCTGAGAGACTGCATGAGCTAGAGCCTAACCATGTCATTAGTATGATTAATTATCATTTTTAGCCTAGGATTATTTTGGTCATTTTGACTTATTTGAATTATTTGGTGATTTGTTGAATTGGTGAATTATAGTTTGACTTTGACTTGTTGAGACCTAGTGGACTAGCCTAGAACCTAACCCTAACCATGGTGATCCTAGTCTAACTTGAGTTAACCTATTTTAGTCATTAGAGAATAGTTTTAGAATGAGGGGGTTTGGTTTAGTGAATTTAAGTCATGGTCATGAAATGGCTTATGACTTAATGATTTGATTGATCATGACTTAAGCCCATGGGCCATTTAGTAAACCCTAACCCTAATTAATGAACCTATGAGCAGCCACATAGGAATCCCCACCCTATTTAAACACTTGTTCATTAGGGCTTGCCTCTTTTTATCATTCCTACACTTGGAGAAAAGAAAGGTAAGTTTCCCCCTTCCAAAAAAATCCCATTTTATTCATTTGATCTCCTTTTTCATCCTAGTCTTTTGCATTGGGTTCTAAATTGAGTTTATGGACTGTTGGTGGAGAGCCATTTCAGTTTTGGATCCATTTGGAGCTTTTGGCCATCAAGAGGAACACCCCCCATTTGGAGCTTTTCCATACAATTTGCACCAATAGGTAAAACCCTTTAAATTGATTTAAATTTCAGTTTTCTTTGAATGTAGGGCTAGATCTAGGAGTCCCCTAGGTGTCCCTAAAATTTGGGTGAATTTCGTGTCCGTTTGGTGTCCGTATCGGACACGTGTCGTATTGTATGTTAGGTGTTCGATGAAATACCTCTATGGATTAAATGTTATTATTTTTCGAAACAAATTATATATTTGGATAGCTCTTTATATGTAGATTATATATTTTTGTGACTGAGCACGAATCGGGTTGGCTTTCGTGTCCAAAATGGACACGCAAGTCGTGCACGACACTGCGCACTGGTCCTGTGCTGTATCCTGCTGCTCGACCTTGATTGCGGACACGACACGCAAGGGTTTGACACCAAATTTTGTGAACACGTTCCACAGGTGTCTGATACGACGCCTACAAAATTTCGTGGGTCCTTGTTTTGTGTGCACGGAGAAAATCGACCCGCACTGTTTTCCTCACTGTTGCACACACGCACAGACACTCGTCTGATACGCACTGTTTTCTTGGACACAACACAATGTGGACTCGTTGCAGGCTGTGGGACATGTTCCCCTACCCTGGGCGAACCCACGTGCACGAGCACGAGACACGTGTCGCTTCGTGTCGAGAGCACAAGGGCTCGACACCGCTCGACGACGCAGCCAGTACACAGTGCACTCGTAGGGTATTCGAGTGTCTTGGACACACCTGTGTCCACTGGGTTGGACACGAAGGCTTGGGTTGACACATACACACTCGACTCTTAGTTTATCAACCCTCACCTTGGTGTAGTAACTTGTTTTAGTATTCGAATTTCGAATTTTCCCTTTTGCTCTGATACGCACTTCAGTTCTTAATTTCTGAGATTTGATTCCTAGTTTAACCCATTTAATTGATGTTTAATCGCCATAAATTGATTCCTACATATGTGTTATATACTGCTAGTTGGGTTTTTCATGTTTGATTTGGGTTTTGTGTTTAATATTGGAGTTTGAACGTTTGGTTAGGTTTCAATATTGAAGGGGATGGAACTGTTAGTTTTGTTACTGTTGAATCCTGGTTTTAAACCAGTTTTTTTAAACTGAATTAATATTTATTTGTCATATTAGATGATCCCTATGTATACATGTGTGGGTGAGTTTGGGTTCTTTCGAATTCAGTTAGATTTGTATGCCATACATGAACTGAAATCAATATATTGAACAGTGATTTTTCAAATGGCTGTCACCTTAGTTTCTAAAGTAGTCCTAACAAACACACACAAATGAATGTAGACTTAAAACCTGAGATTGAGAGGCTACCCTTGAGTGTGTGTCTCTATGTTTTGTACTTGTAGGTTTCATAAAACTGTCATTGCCACATTCTGAGAATTCCTGAGATTTCTTCACTGAACCATTCCCATTTTTTTCGAATGTTTTAAAAACCAATTGCAATGATTAAATTACATGTTTCACATATGTATATATAGCTAATATGTATGAGTTTCAAATTTGGGTTGATATTATCAAGGTGAGGGGGGTTTCAGATTTGGATTGGTTGGGTTAATGAGACTGTCATCAACCTGAGAATTAGCTCACTGTCATAGACACACATACACAACTGTCAAATTCCCGATTTCCTGATATTTTTACACATAACTGAATTCTCAAGCATTTTTGTGAGTTCCCTGTAAACTGATTTATGGGGATTGATTGGTATGATGATTTCATCTCGAGTGTGCTTGGATTGGATTCAAATTTATGATTCAAGTACACTGTTTTTCCCAGTATTAATCATTTGTTTGGTACTTTGAATACTAGTGTTTGAGCTTTAGATAGGATGATTGGGAAGAGGTAGCAGCAGGCCATGCTGCCCTGCATTGCAGTTGCAGCAGCAGGCATGCCTTGCCCAGCCTTGGCTTTGCATTGCAATGGCTTGGCATGGCAAGGTATGGGCTAGAGGGTTCAGCCCTATATTAGTTTCCAGTCCCCTGTGTCGAATTGGTTCACCCCATCACTTGACATTTAGTTCACTCACTATTTTGAACACTCACAAACATGTGACACCACACACATTGTTGGAATTACTCACACTCACTCCTTGACACATTGGCTTGACACTTGCACTTGCACATCACTTGACCACATCTCACACACATTTTCCTCTACACACACAACACCCATAGGTGCACACACATGTCCACTGTTCCCAGATTTTCTCCTTATCCTGTTCTCAGTTTTCAGCCCTTAACCTTTGTGTGTGAGTGAATGCTCTTGGTGAGTTAGTTAGTATATTAGATTGGATGTTGAGGATGTGTATATATATATATATATATATATATATATATATATATATATATATATATATATATATATATATGGTTATGTATTGAGGATTTCACATATGTATATAGGTATATGTGGTATGCCATAGAGGTCTTTTACCTTAGTATTTTCTGTTATGATTTGGGTTAGGATGTGTGATTAGTAAATGTAGGATAGGTCAAGCATTGAGCATGGTAATAGCTTAGATAAGGAGTGTTTGGCCAAGTGTTGGGAACACCTTGAATTGTGTAAATAAATTGTATAGCTAAGATGATGTGGTTTTTGGTATGAGTTAAAACACACTATATAGAGCTTAGGTTAGTAATAATAAATTGACTAGCCTTAACTAGATGTTGTCTGGAGTTGACCATAGAGTATTGACTTGACTCTTAGTTGACTTGGGTTGACCTAGAGTTGACCAAGTTTGACTTGAACCTAGTTTGACCTAGACAGTTGACCAGGTTTGACTTAGAGTTGACTTTGACCTAGATTGGCCTAGAAATCATGTAGATGCATCATAAACTACATATGTCTTATTTTAAACACATTATAACCTGTACTGTTCTATTTAGGACATTGCGACTCCGGTGCAGACATCTGACATTATACTACTAATTTTTTTAGAGTATCAGGCGAGTACATTCTCTGATAGTTCTCTCATTTATTTGTCAGTTACTGTATTTCAGTTCTATTTAGTTTTATGTAATTCTCTGATACCACACGTATAGATATTTCTGGATTCATGTATGCGACACACTCACCATATTATCTGGCCTCTATTACTGGAATCACTGGAATCATTCTGGAATAATTATATTTTGGCTGGACTCATCTCGATTCTCGTATCGAATTCTGGATTCATTTGTTTACGGGGCGAGGAAATATTGAGTAAGACATGTAGACATACCCAAATCTGGAATCTCCAACTGGAATCTACTGGAAGCATAGCCATCTCTCGCCTGATCAGTGAGAGGTGTGCCTGATTACCCACAGCCATTTACATGTCGATCTCGGTATTTTAAAACACTCTATTAGATTAGCTGGACTCACCTGAATTCTTGATCACTACCTAGAATCATCTGGTACTGGATTCATCTTGTATTAGATTCATCTCGTACTGGATTATAGCAGTTTACACTTGTTTTACATTTACTGCCTGGACTCATTATGTTACTTTAGTTCAGCTAGATTTATTTACAGTCGTCATTGCCATCATTCTTCTCTTGTTTAGTTACTTTACTTTCCTTGTATCTTACTGTTTCTTTATACCACCACCTGTATATAAACTGCCATATTCATCAATAAAACTGTTTATAACTGCTTTATAGTTTCCTGTCATTTACTTGGGTTTTTCTTGATGAGTTGTACTCGTTTCTGTCCTGACTGGACCTGTTAAAATTTTTACAGATGATTGCCCTGAGGATACATGCCCTACATTTTACTGAGGAGATGGCTTAACTACCTATGGCCCCGACACTCAGGAGTGATCGGGAGTTTAGTTAGTCTGTCCTGTTTTAGTTTTTCCTGTTTAGATCTGGAGTTGTATATAGAGATTTGAGACTTGAGATATATTTGAGATTGTTGAGTTTGTTGTTATTTTTATTAGTAGTTTTGTTGTCTTCAATTTTTTAGTTATATTCGGTGTTATCTTATCGTGCTTAGACTGTGATTGAGTTACACCATATCTTATACTTGTCCTCCGTTCGGAGTTGATCATGATGAGTACACTATATACTGCATGAGTTGATGGTTAGTTAGAGACTTAGAACAGCGTTCTACCGTCGACACTGCGGCGTAGGCTGGGCGCTGTTACGTACTCGTACCCTCACAGTGGGTGCGAGTCGTGACATGGTAAACAAGGCAAGCGAGTACTAAAACAGAGAAGACCTGTAGCCAACAATACATACTGTAGAACCATACATTGTACCTATCTAGTGAGTTGAAATACTACTTCGACATGTAAATGGCTAAGGGTAAATCTGGCACCCCGCACATAAAATATGCGACTGCTATTAGGCACGAATAAGATCCGGCATGCTGTACGTAAAGTGTGCGACCGCTATTAGGCACGAATAGTTTAGGTTTGTTTTCATGTCTAGAGTATTTCCCCGTCCGACCAGTACTCATGGATCCAAACAGGTCACGAACACGGTAATAGATTGGTCACAAACAACATGTAAAGAATCCACAACTACTATTTCGTATAACATCGTGTCAAGAACCAATGAAAAATCAATGTAAAACACTACTACGTAAATGATTCATAGAGATAATCAGACATAAAAACTATCAGAGATGTACTCGCCTGAGGTCCTGTGCTAGTGAAACCGATAATATTATACCACTCAATGAGCCACAATCAGTCAACACATGCAGAAGTCTCCAGATGCTAAAATAAATACTACCAAAAATTTTAAAATAGTCAAATTAACTAGAATTGCCTGTCCTTAAGTCCAATTCTGGACACAGGGGCAAAACGGTAATTTTGGGTCAAAACGGTGTCCGCCGTTGGACCCGCTTTGCACCAAAAAGTGTGCCAAAGTCTATGGTCTCTAAAGTCGTCAAACTATACGTTAACATGTCCATTTTTTGATACGAACCCAATCGTATGTCCAAAGTTGGATTCCGGTGGGCCGTGCACAAAATTGTCTGTTGAATCGGATCGTGTGGCCCGCAAAACGGCGATCCGATCAACTATCTCAGAATCAGACCAAACTTGGCATGCAGGACTAGAAAAACGATACGGTCCTGTTGGCAGAAGTTTCTTCTCGATTTGACGAACATGTACAAAGTAATTGAAAATTTTGCACAGAAGCCGATACGATGAATTTTGACGGATACGCATCAAATTTGTCGCACACACGCAACCAATTTGAATTTCGTCAAAGCCCACACGTCCGTGAAACCATTATGCACCTTTTGATGCTTCCGGTTCGCGACCATGTCGCCCGGGTTGGCGGGTCGCATATGGTATCGGAGGTTTTCAAAACTTCTAAACTGTTTTTTACATAGATAAATTCTCGACTTTGAAATCTGTTTTCTCTGCATATAATTAATGAAATTCAAAAATACAAAATAGGTTGCGCAGTCCTATATTTTGTCAACAAATATCTTCAGATAGGTTTTTGAATTCGGGTATGGTTCAGAAAAAAATTGGGTACAAAGTAGGGCATTTAATCCGTACAAAAACTGTTTAAGGACGGTCTTTCTTCCAAGTTCGTGTCGATTTTGTGAATCGACGGATCGACCCCATTGGAATCTATTCATTAGGATCTCTAGAGGGTCATACGGGCTATACGTAGAAATTTACGGATTCAAAAACTATTGAACAGAAGCAGAGAAAATCGATGGAGAAGTTGGTACCTCGGTGTACCGCTGCTGCTGTTGTCTCTCTGCTCCGACGCGTGCGTGCGTTCCTGGCCGCTGGCGATGGCCTCGCGGTGGTGCGCGGCCGTCGGGTGGCCACCCAGGTTAGGGGAGAGGGTGGCGCGGCTTAGGGCTATGGTTTAGGTTTCGTTCTTCTCTACATTTCGATATATATATATATAATATATACACATACAGGTCGGGTTCGGGAGGCAAATGGGACGGGGTCGGCTTCCTGTTCTGTTCGGGTTGGGGCTCAGGCTTGTGCGGGCTTGGGCTGGGCTTCCTGTTCTGCTCGGGTTGGCTATAGCTGGGTTCGGGCAGGTGTGTGCGAGTTTGTATTTTATTTTATTTCGTTTCTTTTTCTTTTGTTTTGTGTTATTATCTAGTTTTATATACCTATAGGTGTGGGTATAAATATATACGTGCATACCCATATATATATTCAATTATATATATATATATATATATATATATATATATATATATATATATATATATATATATATATATATATATATATATTTATTATATATATATTTATATATATACACAACTCAAATATATATAATATATATATATATATATATTTATATATATACATATATAATATATATATATATTTAAATATATATATATATATATATATATATATATATATATATATATATATAATAAAAACCGTTACCTTTATTGATAAAGAGGGTAATGAGTACATCCGACCTCATGGTAACAAGTACAAAGAAAGAAAATGAATAAAAGCACTACTCTAATGCCCAATGAGGGATAGCCGGAAGATGACGACAGCTCGAAAGCGACTTCCGAAGCTGTCGCTTCACCTCCCGAACCAAAAAGTCATGACCAGCACCACGTCCTTCATATCGATGCTTATTCCTACTCTTCCAAAGCACCCAGATGATCGCACCCGCCAATGATCTCCGATGATGACTACCCGGACCCCGCCACCACCTTTGAAGAAAGACGAGAAAGTTACTATGCATCCGTGCCTTGAAAAAACCCCGGAAAGCAGACCAAACCGTCGTAGCAAGATCCCCGTGGAAAAATATATGCTGAAGGTTCTCCCCATGCCCAGCCAGGCAGCAATGACATCTGGAAGCCAGATGAAAGCCAATCTTCTGAAGAATGTCATCAGTAAGAAGCCGGTTGTAACAAACCCGCCACATCAGAATGCTCCACTTCACAGGAATACATTTGCCCCAAATATTAGAAAAGAGTGATGATGTAGGGTGAGAAGTCCGACAACATCTCCAAGCCGCAGCCAACGTGAACAAACCTTTCCTTTCACCCCAAACCAGAGAATCAGGAGCCGAAGTACATGCCAGATTCGCCTCTCTGAGCCGCCCTGCTGCCTCTATCCAAACTGGTCCAAAAATAGAGACAGATTCCATCCAGTGTCTGTCCAAAAAGATCGAATAGCCGGACCACCATTATCAGAATTCTTCGCCCTCGAATCTCTGATCTTTCTTTCCCTATCCGAAAGAACCCGAACAATCACCATACGTTGGGGAAGAACCACCCGTCTTCCAGCCAATCTAGCCGATCTCCGTAGCTCCCCAGTGCCCAAGCGCTGTGAAACCGTCGACTCAGCAGACTCCCTCTCCTGTGTTCGACTCCGCCCCTGAGTCCGTCTCCCCGTTCCGCGCCTAGTCCCAGTAGTCACTCCTTCAGCCTGAGGACTAACAACCGTATCCAACCGCGGACCCCCCGGAATCCAATCCTCACACCTCGCTGAACCCTCACTACGCCCAAGTCTAAACGAGATAAATGGTTCAGCCAATTTCCTGCCCCGTAAAATCCGTCGCCAAACATGGAAGCACTTGGAAGTCATAAACGCATCACAAGAATGACGCTTACGAAAATATCTTGATTTAAGAAGCTCCACCCAAAGACCCTTCCCATGCCTCAACTTCTACCACAGCTTCATAGAAAAGGCATCCATAATATCATTCAGGCACTTGATTCCGAGGCCTCCTTCAGACTTAGTCCGAGTAACGAACCGCCATGCCAGCCAACTCCTCTTAGTCACCCCATCCTTGCTACCCCAGAAAAAAGCCGCAAACATCCTCTCAATTGTCCTGAGAACGGCCCGGGGAAGACAAGACGCAGCCAATGTGTACATAGGAATAGATGAAAGAACATTCTTAATAAGCACCAACTTACCCCCAGGAGAAAGAATCTTGTTCTGCCAACCCATCAGCTTCGCACGGATTTTATCCAGCAAATAGATAAACATCCCCGCATTCCTTCTCCCGCAAGATAGCGGGCACCCCAAATAAGAAAATGGCAAGGTATCGGTACTAAATCCGAAGAGAGTAGAAATAGTCCGAGCCCGATCCACATCCAATGGAATTGCAGTATAAAAAGCAGATTTAGAATAATTGATCTTCTGCCCAGAAACAGCCTCACACCTTTGCAATACATGCTGGAGAGCGCGTAATCCAGTAATATCTTCCGAAGTGAAAATGAGAACATCATCCGCATAAGCCAAATGCGAGATACGCGGTCCTCCAATTGGAGTGTGAAAAGAAGATCTCCTGTTGGATTCCTGAAGAAGCTTGAGGTTCCGAGAGAGTACCTTAGCAGCAATAATGAATAGAGCCGGGGAAAGAGGATCCCCCTGCCGGATCCCTCTAGACGTCGAGAAAAAATCTGTAGGAGCACCATTGAGTAGGACCGCATACCGGGTGTCCGCCAGGAGACGATAAATAAGATCACAGAAGACCTCATTAAAACCAAATCTCTGAAGAACCCTCAGGAGGAAATGCCAGTTGACTCTGTCATAGGCCTTCTGCATGTCCAGCTTAATAGCAACATTTCCTCCATGGTTGGGTTCCCTCATCGAAGCCACCATATCCTGAGCAATAATGATGTTGTTCACAATCTCTCTCCCCTGAACAAAAGCACTTTGCTCCGGGGAAATAATTTTGGGAAGGTGCTTCCTCAACCTGCAAGCAATAATCTTGGAAATAATTTTGTTACAGAAATTGCAAAGACTGATAGGGCAAAAATCAGAAAGGTTCCTTGGGTGCTCGACTTTGGGGATAAAAAATAAGAAGGTATCCGACACGGAAACCGAAAGGCGTGCACCCAAGAAAAATGAACCAACGGCTTCCTCCACGTCAGCAGCAATAATGTCCCAACAAACTGAGAAGAATCTCCCAGAAAAACCATCCGGTCCTGCGCCACTAGCCGGGTCCATCCCCCGAACAGTCTCCAACAGCTCCTTTCTATCAGGGCAACGAACAAGATCAGAGTTATCCTCCATAGAAATAATGCTAGGGATGACATCAAGGAAGGCATCCTCATCAGAAATAGGCTCAGCTTTAAACAGCTTCGAGAAGAATAAAGACGCCTCCGTCGCAACCTCCGCAGTAGATCCAGTTTCTGATCCATCAGCTCGAATAATTTTTTGAATACTCGCATTTCTTTGTCTGCTCCTGGTGCACTCATGGAAAAACCGAGTATTCTTATCTCCTTCCAGATCCCATCTCAATCTGGCTTTTTGTTTCCAGAAAGACTCCTCAACCTGGACCTTTTGCTTCAATCTGGCAATGGCCTCCATCCAGGAAGCCCTCCCCCTCTCCGAAGGATGAAGCTCATAATCCTGCTCCGCCGCCAAGGCAGCATCCTCGGCCCGACTGACCTCCGAAAAAATGTCCCCGAAAGTAGCTCTGCTCCATCCAGCCAGAACATGCCCCGTCGTCCTCAATCGCATACCCAACCGCTCAAGCGCATCATAATGCCAACAAGAAGTCCATGCCCGAGCCACAATCGAAAGAAAATCTGGATGTGAAGTCCAGAAGTGTAATGCTTGTGGTCTGTATTACGTATTTCTGGAATACGTGTACGTATTTTATTCTGTATTTGCATGATTTCTTGTTAGCTTGTATCTTGGCTTGGTTATTTCTTGGCTTGGTTTGGCTTGGCTCGGTTTTCTTTGGTTCAATATGAACCAATGTAAACCCCCTACCTACCACCACCCTTTGTATTTATTAAGCCCTCTTCCTTCTCTCTCTTCATTCAATCATCTTCTTCTTTCTCATTTACTACCTTCACCTACCAGAGAGAGAAGAGAGAGGTCTAGGCAAGTGCAACTTGCTTCATGGAGGAACTCTGATTTCATTACTCCATTCTCTTCCTTACTACATTTTAAAGCACTTTAGAACTTGGCATTTTCACTTTCCATGGCTAGATCCTTGTAGATCTATATTTGTTTCATTTTTGGATTCTTAGGGTTTTGATCTATTTAATCTTATTATTTTCGAGTTTTGATGGTTCCATGTTGTAGAGAATCTCGTTCTACCCCATTTTGACCTATGGAAGTTCGGATTTGGGCTCCGGATGATGGAGTTGTGGAGCTTGAGAACTTGGCTCTCATGGAGTTCTCCTTCTCCGAAGTTTGGGAAAGAAGAACTGTATCCTGACTTGACCGCATGAACATTTCATGCGGCAAGTATTCTCCCTGGCACATGGGCTTGACTTGACCGCATGACTAGTTCATGCGGCAAGTGTAACTTAGCCGCATGCACCCCATTGTCTCCTAGCCGCATAGGCGTATGGATAGCATGGCTGCCTAGGACCTTGCTCCCGAGCCGCATATGCGCCCATCCCGCCAGCCGCATGAGGACCCCGCTGCTCCCAGCCGCATGAATGCTCTAACTTAGCCTCATGCGCCCTCACTTCTTCCTGGCCGCATGGGACTTCACTTGACCCAGCCGCATGGGTTTTGCTATTTTGGGCCGCGTGGACTTAGGTCTGTCCGAGCCGCATGAAGACCCCCCTTTCTAAATTGAGCCGCATGGGATCCAGTGACCCTGGCCGCATGAGCTCTCTTATTTGAGCCGCATGTGCCCCCTCCTTCCTGGCCGCATATGACTGAGCCGCATGACTTTCTCATGTTCCTGTGTACTATTATTTATCATTATTTCCTCATGTTTTGTAACTCCTTTATTAGGCATTTTACGCCCGTTTTATATCCTTATGTCTTTTGTCCTGAACTTGATAATCCTGAATTGATGTAACATGCTTGGAATTAATAACTAAACTTGACACGATTGTGACCCGTAGAGGTGCACTCCTGACATGAGTAACCTGACATGACCTGATAGTGGCCCGCCGTGGCGCACTCCTGACTAGTACATTTGACATGAAAACCTGACATGAACTATCTTGAGCAGCTGTTGCGACGGCTACCTGACATGACATGACCTGTATAAATTACATGGATACCGTGGGCGATTGTGCTTGTACAAATAAAACCAGTCCTGTCTTGCATCATGTCTAGGGAGGGGCTCCTGAGTACCACGGTCAGGAGTACCTATTGAAATGGACTAAGGTTAATAACTAGATTAACACATTAGTCATGAAGAGACTTCCCAGCTACAGGCAATCCCGTTATCTGGGCGCGCCTGGGATCTGTAGCCTGCCGTCGAGTAGGGCACATTTCCAGCATACTGTCATGTGTTGCACCCTTCAAGCTACTTAAGGGTACATGCGTTTCCTGGACGGTGTATCCACCTGAATTCAACCCTAATCTTTCGACCTGGGTAACCTGGATGGTCTGCAGGGCTTGTGGCTGTGGAATAATCTCACTGCATCTTATTAGTAAATAGGCTTGTGATAACCCTAGTTAGTTAAAGTATCAAGCCGTAGGTCTTGCTTGGCCGTGAAATGATTGGATGGATTCTAACATGTCTAGTCTGCCCTGATCTTGTTCCAGATTACTGCCTGACTAGAATGCTTGTATTTATTTTACCGATAAATGGTGAGAATTCCAAGTTCTGCTCAGACGAAGGGTTACAACCCCGGTCCTTGTTTGGTTTACGGGTTATAACCTGGTTATCTGAATAGTTCCATGGTTGTCTCATCGTATATCATCCTGATGTATTTTTCTTTAATTCCAGTGCTTACTTTATTCCAGTTCTTACTTTTATTTATACTCTTGTGCTGATTGCTGGTTTTAGTTCCTAAGTGAAGCTTCCTTTGTGGCACTTGCTCTTTCTGGGGTCTGACCCAGCTGGTTTTGTGTGGCCAGATTTCGGGAGCAGCTCTAGAGGATCTACCGACCTTCCAGCCAGATGGTGGCCACTAGACGGAACCCTGGCAACGAGTGGGTTTATTTTTGATCTCCCACTTTATTGTAAAAATATTCTTTTGAGGCGTTTAGCCGACGAGCACCTGTTTAGCTCGATTGTACTTTTATTTACTGTCTGCCTACGGGCTGTAACATGATTGACAGATCCTAGGGTTGATCATGTATGACTAAACTCTTGCTAGTCCTGACATTTTATAACGACTAGCTTCATGATCAGCTGAATATGTAATGTTTGGGACGCCTTACTATTGTATATTTAATGATCATACATCTTGTAACTTTTACTTACTGCTTGTGATTGAGACAATAGGCTTGTTCATGACCTTAAGAGACTGCTGGCTTGTAGATAAACCCTCATGTATCTAGACAGCCGTGACCGTATAGCAAGATGGATTCCATTTCATATACGTAGCTGGCTATGTCTGCCCCCGCTCTCCAGTATTCTGGTTCTGAGGCGTGACATGGTTTAAGTGGTGGCCCATGCAGGTCTTGTAAATCAAGATATGTGAGGGTTTACCGAATAGATGTCTCAATCAGTATTCGTCCTTGATCTCTACTCGTATCTTCTGAATCCCTGGATTCTTGTCCTGATCATATGCTTGTATCGTTGATCTATCCTGGTCCTTCCTTATTGTTCCCTATGTCGTCTTCTTCAGCGGCATAGTTCATGGTCCTACCGATCAGCAAGGCGGAGCACCTCCCGCGGACCAGCAACAACCCAGAGATCAAGCCCAGCATTCCGGGGTAGCCTCCAGAGTCGTGCCTTCTGGCGGAGAGCCACCAGTCCAGCCAGTTCAGCCTGCCGAGCCTGATGATGGCACATTAGTAGGACTCGTCAGGACCTTGATAGCTTCTCAAGATCGTCGTGGAGATTCCTTGCAACAGGCAGTGACGGATGCTTTGACCAGAGGAGGTCATCAGGGTAACAGCGCGGCCAACAGCTTCAAGCGCTTGAACCCTCCATTCTTCGACGGTAGTGAAGATGCTATCGCAGCAGATGCATGGCTTCAGGATACTGAAGTGATTCTCGACGCAGCCAAGACCCCAGAGAATGATAAGGTAGCTGTGGTGCGCTTGCAGCTATTAGATCTTGCCCGCAGTTGGTGGGCAGCGCAGGCCGTTGGATTAGCAGCACCCATTCCATGGGCAGTGTTTAGAGAGAGATTCTAAACCAAGTATTTTGATGCTGTAGCTCGGTACGATCTACAGACGAGGTTCACCAACTTGAAGCAAGGAGGCAGGACGGTCGACGGATATGCGGCCGAGTTTTCGAGACTCAGTCGGTTTGCTCCCATCTTGGTGGCAACCGAGTATGATCGAGCCCAGCAATTCCAGCAGGGGCTTCACCTGGAGATCTTGTTAGCAGTTGAGCAGTTTGAGCATCAGACTTTTGATGCAGTCTTGAGAGCAGCCCGGAGGCATGAGTATACCTCCCAGAGGATTGTGGATAGGACCGGAGGTCGGAAGAGATCTCACGGCCAGATGAATCAGTCTTCAGCACCGGCCCCGGCAGCCAGGGCCTTGACTATTGGAGTTCCGAAGCGAGCGGCCTCAGTGACGTCGGTTCAGCATTCCACTCCGACGCACCCTCAGCAGCAGCAGAAGCAGAAGCAGTCTTCCGCAGTGGGATGTTCTCATTGTGGGAAGCCAGGCCATATAGTGGCAGAATATCGTAGGGCGCAAGGATTGTGTCTGGCCTGTGGAGCACCAGACCATAGGGTTGGATCCTGTCCGAACAGGGGTGGTTCATCATCGTCCAACCTTTCTAGCTCTTCGGTGAGAAGACCAGCACCGGTCCAGCAGCAGCAGCAGTACCCATTACCGAGGCCCTTGCCGCCTCAGTCCCAGATGTTCCAGCAGCAGAACCCCCAGCAGCATGTTCAAGCCCAAGCCTTGAGTCAGAACAGGCAACGAGGATTCCAGCAGAGGGGACCAGCACCCCGAGGGCACGGTCAGGCTATGGTGATGACCGCAGAGGAAGAATTGGCACCAGGTGAGGTAGTGGCAGGTACTATTCTCGTCAACTCCTTTCCAGCTTCAGCTTTATTTGATTCTGGTGCATCGCATTCTTTTATGTCTGCACGATTCGCGGCACGGGTAGGATTGGAGCCCGAGTCATTATCAGTAAGGCTCAATATACTTACTGGTAACGGACTTGTGGGAGTAGATAGAGTATTTTCCTCGTGTCGGATCGTAGTTAGCGGTAGAGAGTTTCCCGCTAGATTGATAGAATTCCCGATGGCCGATTATGATGTGGTCCTAGGGATGGATTGGTTGAGGAACCAGTATGCTAGAATAGACTGCCATATCGGCCGGGTTGTTTTTAGCATTCCAGGCGAGCCAGAGTTTTCCTTTTCTCGAGGTGAAATTGAGCCTTCTCCCCCGATATTGCGGATGGCAGTAGCAGCAGTGCAGTTGCCTAGGGTAGTGGATGAGTTCCCAGATGTTTTTCCAGAAGAACTTCCAGGTATGCCTCCAGAGCGGGAGATCGAGTTCACTATAGACTTGATTCCCGGGACAGCCCTAGTGCTAGAAAGAGTCTACAGGATGGCGCCTTCAGAGTTGGAGATCTTGTACAAGATGATTGAGGAACTCAGAACCAAGGGATTTATTCGTGCTAGTGGATCGCCTTGGGGAGCCCCGATGCTTCTTGTGAAGAAGAAGGATGGTACGTCCAGGTTATGTGTTGATTATCGTACCTTGAACTCAGTAACAATCAAGAACAGATACCCTCTTCCAAGGATAGACGACTTATTTGATCAACTCAAGGGGGCTTCAGTATTCTCGAAGATTGATTTGCGCTCAGGTTATCATCAGATCAGAGTCAGAGAGCAGGACATCCCGAAGACAGCTTTTAGATCGAGATATGGGCATTGGGAGTTCCTTGTTATGCCTTTTGGAGCAACCAATGTGCCGGCAGTATTCATGGACCTCATAAATCGCATCTTCATGCCTTACTTGGATCAGTTTGTGATTGTGTTCTTGGATGACATCCTGGTCTACAGCAAGAGTGAGGCGGAGCATGAGCAGCATCTCAGAGTTGTTCTTCAGATTCTCAGGGAGCACCAGTTATATGCCAAGTTCAGTAAATGCGAGTTCTGGCTCGATCGCATTTCGTACTTGGGTCATATCATCACCAGAGGAGGAGTGGAAGTGGATCCCCAGAAGATTGTGGCTATTGAGTCATGGCCAGTGCCCAGCACAGTTGCAGAAGTTCGCAGTTTCCTTGGATTGGCCGGCTACTACCGGCGGTTTGTTTCGGATTTTGCTCGGATATCAGCGCCATTGACGCAGTTGACCCGCAAGGATGCACAGTTTGCTTGGACAGCAGAGTGTCAGAGTTCTTTTGAGCAGTTGAAGCGAGGCCTGATAACAGCTCCTATTCTCACGCTTTCAGATGGAACCGGAGGATTCTCAGTATATTGTGATGCTTCAGGCAGAGGTTTAGGATGTGTTCTGATGCAGCATGGGAAGGTAATAGCTTATGCGTCACGACAACTTCGTGATCATGAGAGGAATTACCCAACCCATGACTTGGAGCTGGCAGCAGTAGTGTTTGCACTTAAGTTATGGAGGCACTATTTGTATGGAGATAGGGTGGAGATTTTCACCGACCACAAGAGCCTGAAGTATGTTTTCACCCAGAAGGATCTTAACATGCGTCAGAGAAGATGGCTGGAGCTTCTTGTGGATTATGATGTCAACTTGCAGTATCATCCTGGGAAGGCCAATGTTGTTGCAGATGCTTTGAGCAGGAGAGCCGGAGTTTATTTCCTAACAGTGCAACCAGAGCTGTTAGCAGATCTTCAGAAGATGGGTATAGAAGTTGTTCTCCCTTCCAGTGTGGCATAGATGGCCAGCATGCAAGTTCAGTCCACTATAGTCGAGAGGATCCGGATGGCGCAGTCAGCAGATTCCAAGCTTCAGCAACTCAGAGCAGAGTGTGAGGCAGGACGAAGACCAGAGTTATGCATTCATGAGGACGGTACCCTTCGACATGGGAAGCGTCTTTGTGTGCCCAGTGGAGATATCCGGCAGGAGATCATGTCAGAGGCACACAGTTCTCAGTATTCCATCCATCCTGGCAGTACGAAGATGTACCGAGATATCCGTCAGCACTTCTGGTGGAATGGCATGAAGCGGGAGATAGCTCGGTTTGTCTCTCGGTGTTTGGTTTGCCAACAAGTTAAAGCTGAACATCAGAGACCGGCTGGACTTCTTCAGCCCTTGCCGATTCCAGAATGGAAGTGGGAGCATGTGACCATGGATTTTGTGACTGGATTACCTAGATCCCCAGCTGGTAGAGATGCTATCTGGGTTATAGTTGATCGGCTCACGAAGGTGGCTCACTTTCTCCCATTCAGAGTTGGTCAGTCGACGGCTCAGCTAGCGGAGATGTACCTCAGGCAGATTGTCAGATTGTACGGTGTGCCAGTCAGTATCACCTCGGACCGAGATTCTAGATTTACGTCGCACTTTTGGCGTAGCTTGCAAGAGAGTTTGGGGACTCGTCTCCAGTTCAGTTCAGCGTATCATCCGCAGACAGATGGTCAGTCGGAGCGTACGATCCAGACTCTTGAAGACATGTTGCGGGCTTGCACACTTGACTTCGGTGGTTCGTGGGAAGATCACTTGCACCTGGTAGAATTCTCGTACAACAACAGTTTCCAAGCCAGTATCCAGATGGCACCGTTCGAGCCACTGTATGGTAGAAAGTGCAGATCCCCGTTAGCCTGGGATAATGTTGGAGAGAGACAGATGCTCGGTCCGAAAATGATCGCTCAGACAGTTGAAGTGGTCAGAAGAGTTCGAGATCATCTTCGAGTTGCCCAAGATCGCCAGCGCCATTGGGCCGATTCTCATCGACGTCCTCTTGAGTTTTCGGTCGACGATCATGTATTCCTGAGGATTTCGCCTAACCGTGGCGTCATTCGTTTCGGCGTCCGAGGAAAGCTTAGTCCTAGGTATATAGGACCGTTTGACATTCTGGAGCGAGTAGGAGATGTATCCTATCGTCTCGCTCTTTCGCCGTCGTTAAGCGAGGTGCATGACGTGTTCCATGTATCCCAATTACGACGGTATATCCCAGACCCGAGCCACATCCTGGATCATTCGGAATTGGTTGTTGGTACTAACCTTTCGTATGAGGAGAGGCCCGTGTCTATATTGGACCGGAGAGAGAAGATCCTCAAGAACAAGACTATCAAGTTAGTCCGAGTTGCTTGGGGTCATCACTCTTTGGGGGAGTCAACGTGGGAGCGTGAGGATGATATCCGATCACGATATCCCGACTTGTTTGACTCGTGAGGTATAATGTCTTTCTTATGCCTCATACCTTCGATTCCTTGCTTGCATGATTGATTGTCTGCCTAGTTATAGCTTGCATGTGATTAATGTAGCTTGTCATTGCTCCTCTAGCCTCTTGATTAAATTTCGAAGATAGAATTCTTTTAAGGTGGATAGTGTTGTAATGCTTGTGGTCCGTATTACGTATTTCTGGAATACGTGTACGTATTTTATTCTGTATTTGCATGATTCCTTGTTAGCTTGTATCTTGGCTTGGTTATTTCTTGGCTTGGTTTGGCTTGGCTCGGTTTTCTTTGGTTCAATATGAACCAATGTAAACCCCCTACCTACCACCACCCTTTGTATTTATTAAGCCCTCTTCCTTCTCTCTCTTCATTCAATCATCTTCTTCTTCCTCATTTACTACCTTCACCTACCAGAGAGAGAAGAGAGAGGTCTAGGCAAGTACAACTTGCTTCATGGAGGAACTCTGATTTCATTACTCCATTCTCTTCCTTACATTTTAAAGCACTTTAGAACTTGGCATTTTCACTTTCCATGGCTAGATCCTTGTAGATCTATATTTGTTTCATTTTTGGATTTTTAGGGTTTTGATCTATTTAATCTTGTTATTTTCGAGTTTTAATGGTTCCATGTTGTAGAGAATCTCGTTCTACCCTATTTTGATCTATGGAAGTTCGGATTTGGGCTCCGGATGATGGAGTTGTGGAGCTTGAGAACTTGGCTCTCATGGAGTTCTCCTTCTCCGAAGTTTGGGGAAGAAGAACTGTATCCTGACTTGACCGCATGAACATTTCATGCGGTAAGTATTCTCCCTGGCGCATGGGCTTGACTTGACCGCATGACTAGTTCATACGGCAAGTGTAACTTAGCCGCATGCACCCCATTGTCTCCTAGCCGCATAGGCGTATGGATAGCATGGCTGCCTAGGACCTTGCTTCCGAGCCGCATATGCGCCCATCCCGCCAGCCGTATGAGGACCCCGCTGCTCCCAGCCGCATGAATGCTCTAACTTAGCCTCATGCGCCCTCACTTCTTCCTGGCCGCATGGGACTTCACTTGACCCAGCCGCATGGGTTTTGCTATTTTGGGCCGCATGGACTTAGGTCTGTTCGAGCCGCATGAAGACCCCCCCTTCTAAATTGAGCCGCATGGGATCCAGTGACCCTGGCCGCATGAGCTCTCTTATTTGAGCCGCATGTGCCCCCTCCTTCCTGGCCGCATATGACTGAGCCGCATGACTTTCTCATGTTCCTGTGTACTATTATTTATCATTATTTGCTCATGTTTTGTAACTCCTTTATTAGGCATTTTACGCCCGTTTTATATCCTTACGTCTTTTGTCCTGAACTTGATAATCCTGAATTGATATAACATGCTTGGAATTAATAACTAAACTTGACACGATTGTGACCCGTAGAGGTGCACTCCTGACATGAGTAACCTGACATGACCTGATAGTGGCCCGCCGTGGCGCACTCCTGACTAGTACATTTGACATGAAAACCTGACATGAACTATCTTGAGCAGCTGTTGCGACGGCTACCTGACATGACATGACCTGTATAAATTACATGGACACCGTGGGCGATTGTGCTTGTACAAATAAAACCAGTCCTGTCTTGCATCATGTCTAGGGAGGGGCTCCTGAGTACCACGGTCAGGAGTACCTATTGAAATGGACTAAGGTTAATAACTAGATTAACACATTAGTCATGAAGAGACTTCCCAGCTACAGGCAATCCTGTTACCTAGGCGCGCCTGGGATCTGTAGCCTGCCGTCGAGTAGGGCACATTTCCAGCACACTGTCATGTGTTGCACCCTTCAAGCTACTTAAGGGTACATGCGTTTCCTGGACGGTGTACCCACCTGAATTCAACCCTAATCTTTCGACCTGGGTAACCTGGATGGTCTACAGGGCTTGTGGCTGTGGAATAATCTTACTGCATCTTGTTAGTAAATAGGCTTGTGATAACCCTAGTTAGTTAAAGTATCAAGCCGTAGGTCTTGCTTGGCCGTGAAATGATTGGATGGATTCTAACATGTCTAGTCTGCCCTGATCTTGTTCCAGATTACTGCCTGACTAGAATACTTGTATTTATTTTACCGATAAATGGTGAGAATTCCAAGTTCTGCTCAGACGAAGGGTTACAACCCCGGTCCTTGTTTGGTTTACGGGTTGTAACCTGGTTATCTGAATAGTTCCATGGTTGTCTCATCGTATATCATCCTGATGTATTTTTCTTTAATTCTAGTGCTTACTTTATTCCAGTTCTTACTTTTATTTATACTCTTGTGCTGATTGCTGGTTTTAGTTCCTAAGTAAAGCTTCCTTTGTGGCACTTGCTCTTTCTGGGGTCTGACCCAGCTGGTTTTGTGTGGCCAAATTTCGGGAGCAGCTCCTGAGGATCTACCGACCTTCCAGCCAGATGGTGGCCACTAGACGGAACCCTGGCAACGAGTGGGTTTATTTTTGATCTCCCACTTTATTGTAAAAATATTCTTTTGAGGCGTTTAGCCGACGAGCACCTGTTTAGCTCGATTGTACTTTTATTTACTGTCTGCCTACGGGCTTGTAACATGATTGACAGATCCTAGGGTTGATCATGTATGACTAAACTCTTGCTAGTCCTGACATTTTGTAACGACTAGCTTCATGATCAGCTGAATATGTAATGTTTGGGACGCCTTACTATTGTATATTTAATGATCATACATCTTGTAACTTTTACTTACTGCTTGTGATTGAGACAATAGGCTTGTTCATGACCTTAAGAGACTGCTGGCTTGTAGATAAACCCTCATGTATCTAGACAGCCGTGACCGTTATAGCGAGATGGATTCCATTTCATATACGTAGCTGGCTATGTCTGCCCCCGCTCTCCAGTATTCTGGTTCTGGGGCGTGACAAGAAGTCAAGAAACCGGAAGCCTCTGCGCAGGGGGGAGAAGCTGGCTGGCATGATATCAGAAGAGGTGAATGATCAGATTTTGCCCGATTAAGATGCTCTCAAGAAACCTGGACACCATCCATCCAGCTACCCATCACGAGAAGCCTATCAAGACGGGAACCCTGTCGATCAAGCCCCGTCTGCCCGTTCATCCAAGTATAAATGCTACCTCTGAAGCCAACATCGGATAATCCGGCAGCCAACTGGAAGTCTAGGAAGTCTGCAATGGCCCACATGTCAGGAGGTCGGCCTCCAAATTTCTCGTCCGGAGATGCAATGATATTGAAGTCGCCACCCACCGCCCAGGGCATGGCAATGTCCCTAGCTTGGACATCCAGAAGATGCCTCCACATAGTCCCCCTCCCCTGCCGTGTCCCTGCACCATGGACTATCGACAACCGCTCCGGAAGCGAAAAACAACTCAAAGAAAGTTGCACCGTGATAGCCTGATCACAGGAGTCAATACAATTGATCCCAAGACCCGACTTACAGAAAATCCAAATATTCCCCTTATCATTGCAAAAGCTACCATCAAAACCTAACCTCAATTGATAAGAAAGAAGCTTAGAGGATATCACCTTGGGCTCAATAATGGCAAGAACCTGAATAGAGTTGGTCCGACACAAGGACCTGAGACGGGATAAAGTAGCTCTGTTCGTCGTCCCCCAAACATTCCAGATAAGGAATTTAACCATGGACCCTCTTGGGGTCCCGCCTAACTCAGAAAGCATGTGATCGAAGAAGTCGATCCGACTGAGGAGCCATCGACTTCCTCCGCCTACCAGCCGCCTTCTTATATGGAACCATTTGCCAGTCTTCTTCATGGCCCTCGAAGATAGAGGTGGACGGTCAACCCTCGGGCAGGGAAACCATGTCATCACTCGGAGTTGAATCATAACCCCAGACGGATAACGAACCATGATCGGCCTCCTTCCACACCACCAAGCTACGGTCCTCGGTGTCAGAATCAGCCGCTATAACTCCCTGTCCCAGCTGGCTGTGGATAATAATAGGAAGAACCGATAAATCAATAGACCCAATGGCCTGCTCAGGGCCCAACTGCCCATCCAAGTAGGAGCCTGGATCACTGCGTTCCTCCAACATGGGCCGACCTCGTCCGACCCAAGAGCCAGCTGTCCCGAAGAAGACTCCCCCACGTGCCAGGAAGGCGGGACGGACATCGCGCGAGTAATACTACACCCACGCAATCCGTGCTGCGTGATCCCCGAGCTATCATCACGCCCCTCGACGCGCCTCCATATCTGTCGTGTTCCCTTCCCTTTCTCGTGCCTTGATCGTCGTCTCCGACGACCCCTGCTAACCCCACGGCCATCCACCGGATCGTCCTTCTCATGTACATCTCCTGGAGCACGGTCGTCGGTGATGACCGGACTATCAGCTACTCCCACGGACGGAGGCACCACCTGGGGCCGCCCGCAAGCACTCTCCACGTGACTATGGTGACCACAAGAGACACAGTATAGTGTCCTCCGTTCACATACAACTGGCTGCGAACGAATACCATCAGGTAGCTGGAAGAATACCTCATGTTGAAGTGGTTTGCTGACGTCCACTTCAACCAGTACTCTGGCCACCCCCGGTCTAGAAAAGGATGCCGTCGCCCGGTCAGTACTGAGCGAAGTACCGAGACCATATGCGATGGAGAGCACCGCATTGGTATCAAACATACAATGTG
>JANAVB010011199.1:11879091-11929091 GCA_029216955.1 Iris pallida | reverse complement strand
TCAAATAACTGTTGCCTTGTTAAAAAGAAAAGATAAAACATCTAGGAGCTTCGGCTCTGAATCAAAGAAAAGAGAAGAATCATGCAGAGGGCATCCATGTGAAAATGGGTATCGGTATGTCTATCGCAGAGGGCATCCATGTGAAAATGGGTGTCGGTATGTCTATCGCAGAGGGCATCCATGTGAAAATGGGTGTCGATATGTGTCACGACCCGTACCCTAGAGTAAGGGCACGAGAAGTGGGTACGTCCAGCCTACGCCGCAGTGTCGACGATAGAACGCTGTCCTAGGTCAATCATCTAACAATATAAAGTACCTGTACAGTTTATACTCTCTGAATGGAGGTGACATAACAGAAAACAATCTCAATCACATCTAGGGTAGAAGAATGAAAGATAGATAGATAGACAGTAACTCAAGAGAACAGTAGAATAGATGAAATAAGTCCAAGTGTCTAGGATAACATAACATCAGAATGTCAACTCATAATACAATAAGTCTAAGAGTCTATATATCTCAACATCTCAAAATACAACTCAGATGTGAGACAAAATGATAATACAGAAAAGACTGTCTAGCTAAACTAGCCTAGACTACTGGGCAACATCCTCAGCTGCAGGTGGATCCTACTGAGGGTCCACAACATAAGTATCATCTAGTCCTGCTCCATAATAGGTAGACACCAGGGCCTCATCCTCATCCTCTGTAATATTTTCAACAGGTCCAGTCAGGACAGGAACGAGCACAATACATCTCACGCAGTGCATAATATGATAGGAAATATAAAGCATGTAATAGAGTAAAATACAGAAAACGCTGAAGGAAGATACATGTAGCAAAAGAGATAACTGTAATGAAATATCTACTATAATAGAGAACTAGCAGTGTCTAGTGAGTCAGAGTAAAATATAGACATGTGAAATGGCATAGGAGATTCATGGCTACAGCTAAGAGTGATTCATGACTATAGCTACTGGGGTAATATCCACATGACTATTTTTACTCCCCCATCCCCAATCAATACACAAGGATCCATTCAGGTTATGTTAAGATTCGTGATAAGCCCATAAATAGGAGATTCATGAGAGGCTCTGTGAACATGAGAGTACATGAGTCACAAGCGATTCGTGAATCTATGAAAGCATAGAGATACATGATGATTCGTGAAAAGCACAAACATGCTGTATCTGATGCTCCCGAGGGGGATAACATCTCATGAAAAGATTCCTATAGTAGTAATCCATGATAACAATCGTGTCAGCATCAAGTAAAGTAATCTAGAGCAAGAATATAAATCCTGGCAAATATGAAACGGTCAGAGAATGTACTCGCCTGATAACTGAATGTCTGAAGAGGATATACTGCCTGAGGAGAGATGTATGGCTCCTAATCAGAGCAATACAAGTCACAATGTATCCACAATGGTAAAAATAAAGTATACAATGCATACTACATGATTCTAGGTTAATCTGGTCAAAAGTCAACTCTTGGTCAACTCTAATAGTCAAACTGGGTCACAGGAAGTCATACTAGGTCACAGGGAATCAAACTAAGTCAAATAAAGTCAAACAAGGTCAAACAAGTCAAGGTTAGTCAAATCTAGGTTAAAGTCAACTCTTGGTCAACATTCTAATCAAACTAGTCAAATACTAGTCAACATGATCAATCTGGGTCAATTCTAGGTCAAACTTAGACCAACTAAGGTATTGGTCAAACAAAGACTAGTCAATAAGGTAATTAGGTCAAACATGGTCAGACTAGTTAAACTAGTCATTTTAGGTTAGTCCTAGTCAAATCTAGGTCAATTAGGTCAAGGTTTGACCAATAGTTGACTTTGGTCAACAACGATCAACAGGGTCAACTAGTTAGTGTTTTGGGCCATTAGGTCAATCTTGGGTTTAGCCCCAATGCCATAGGCTAGTCACTTTGCCATAGGCTATTGTCATAGGTTTTCATATAACCTATATCGAGGAAGTCATTTATATATATATATATATATATATATATATATATATATATATATATATATATATATATATATATATACATATACACATCTATCTATTACCCAATATCAACATGTATGTATACCCTATATATTACAATCACACTCACTTATATATATATATAATGACATAATGTAATCTAATACAAATATATATATATATATATATATATATATATATATATATATATATATATATATATATAAATATATATATATATATATCATATATATATATATACATATATATATAAAACTTATATATATTACATATATATAGGGGGAGAAGAAAGTGAGAGGGTGAGAGACTTAGAGTGAGAGAGAGAGTGAAAGAGAGAGAGAGAGAGGTGGACAGTGAGAGAGAGAAGGGGTTGAACACAGCAAGGGGGGTTCCAGTTTTCCTGGAACCAGGATACCAGTCCCCAACACACACACACACAGTACATATATACATATATATGTATATATATACACCACTACAAATATACACAACCATATACCCTCAAACCTCACCTACACACACACATACATATATACTACATATATATACACTGAAATACACATATACATGCATATATCATAATCAAAATAGATTTGAAATTCATTTTTGAAAAACTGGGATTTATCCAAAATCTGGAAAAATATGCACTGTGTATTCGAAAACAGGTAACCCAATTTCACACACGAAACCCAACTAAGGCTCGATTCCATTGGTTGGTAACTGTGTCCCACAGTGTCCTCTAGTGTCCTAGTTACCTGACACGACACCACGACACAGTTTGACGTGTCCAAACACTCAAAAAACTCACTCGGGTAAATCCTGATACTCACACGCGTGCACAGCGTCGTGCACGCGGTTGCACGTCTCGTGGACACACCACGAGACACGACACGTCTCGTGGTCATGCACACGTGTAGCCCACATATAGGGCTACACGATCCATACACTGACACGTGTCCATGACACTCGTGGACACGATACGAAACCCGTATCAGTCGTGAAAAACACGACTGATACACGCGTTTCGACAGCGTCGTGCATGCGGTTGCACGTCTCGTGCTCGCAACACAGGACACGACGCATCTCGTGCTCGTGTCCTCGTGTACGCCACATGATGGGCTACACGCTCAAGTCACCACGAGATGCCAACGTGTCGTGTCCGCGCGACATGATACGTGCGAAGTTGCCCCCGTGCACGTGTGCGCTGACAGCGCGTGTCCAGTACGAGTGAAATTTCTCACTCGACACGACACAACGCGACACCAAACTTTGGAGGCATGTTCGCAGACATTGCCCCCGTGTCCATGTCAATTTTCTCGTATCCTAGGTGCCTGTGCAGTGCGCACGAAGGATGGGGTAGCAGGGCACACACGCGAGTCTCGTGTAGTGGGTTCGTGTCCATTTTGGACACGGACACAGCACAAAAACGTGCTCAGTCTACTTGAGTTGTGACCTACTAGTCTAGGGCTACACAAAAATATAATTTGTTTTACATTTTGACAAAAACAGATCCTTTGTGGTATTTCATCAAACAAGGTTTCCTAGCCTAGGATACGTGTCCGATACGGACACCAAACCAACTCTAATTTTCACCAAACTTGACCTACAGTTCCCTGGTACCTAGATGCATGCAAATACGAAGAAAAAACACAATATTAACATGGTTTGAGGGTATTTACCTATTTGTGTATTTCCAATAGAAATCAATGAAAGGGGGGTGTCTTTCCACTTGGTGATGCCCAAAGCTCCACAAATCCTTGATAGCAGGCCCTAACTAGTATCCTCTAGTGTAGGGGAGTCCAATGCAAGAAACTAGAGGTGATTTGGATCAAAATTGATCAAGTTGTGGTCTTGTGAAGAAATAGGAATTTCAAGGGTTAAAATTCATGTAAAACGATCATGAATTAATGTGATGGGTTAATATAGGAAGGGGGGTAGTGGTAGGGGGTACCTCATAGCCGGCCATGGCAGGGGGGGTATTCCTTGGCTTTCCTTCTAGGTTAAGGCAAGGACTTTCTTGCCTAGGTTTGGATATTTTGAGTAATTCATGCAAAATATCATATGTAGAAATATCTAGATATTTATCCTACTTTAACCCATGACTAATATCTATCCTCAAGCCTCTAGGTTAGTAGCTAACCTCTAGATTAGTGCTAAACTAGATTAGGGACTAACATGACACTAATCAATAATTAATAATAATAAAACACATAATTCCAAATAATTCCAAATAATTCCTAGAAAATTACCAAAATACCCTTTTAGGCTAAAATTACTAATTTGGTGTTCTAAGCCTATGGCTAGGCTCTCATGGTCATGGCAAACTTCTAGGCCAAGGAACAACTAGGGTTTACACTAGAGTTATACTAGTAAAGTCACAAAGTCATAAGTCGTGACTTAGAAATGGTTTTAACTAACTGAAAATCACCAAAAATCATATCATGACTAAAATACCACTAATAAATAATAAAAATAATAAAATTTCAAAAATACCCCAATTTTAGAAAACTGGGTGTTACAGTATGTCTATCGCAGAGGGCATCTATGTGAAAATGGGTGTCGGTATGTCTATCGCAGAGGGCATCCATGTGAAAATGGGTGTCGGTATGTCTATCGCAGAGGGCATCCATGTAAAAATGGGTGTCGGTATGTTTATCGCAGAGGGCATCCATGTAAAAATGGGTGTCGGTATGTTTATCGCAGAGGGCCCCATGTGAAAATGGATGCCGGTATGTTATCTGGGGGCTTCGGCTCTGTTATCTGGAAGTTCGACTCTGTTTTCTGACGGACTTAATTGAATAATTGCCAATAGATCAAATGTGCCTCAAGAGTTTAGATCATATAGGAAATGTTGGTTTTATCATGTTTATGCAAATCCTCGTCTTGTGCAGGGATGGACGGTCGGCTATGGTAAGAATCACTTAAAAGTAATACATATGTACTGCTTAAGTCTTTGACATGAATTGCTTGCAGAGATTTATCTATGCCATGAAATGCTATGTTCCACTAAAGAAAAGAATGCCAAACTGTTGTCCCTAATGAAATGATATGCTCGTGAAACACGCTGTGCACTGCACAAATGAATAGTCACCGTGCTTGAATTGAATAGTCCCTTGTATGCTTGAAATGAAATGAAACAAATATTGGCTTTTCAAAGATGTTTTCAAAAGAATGTAAACTGACTCTGTATGCATGGAATGAACATAGGTAAAAGTAGCAAGATCACATCATAAGAAACGTTTTCTCACTAAATGAACAGTGATCGTTTCAGAAGAATGTAGCCCTTTTTTTCACAATTCACCAGTATGCTGATATACTGACCCACCATCAGTCTGCATGCAGGTGCACTATGCATCAAGAAGGATAGTCCGAAGCGATAGCCCGTGCATCATCCTCAGGAGCCAGAAATCAGAAGAGATGCCAAGAGATGACATCTGTTGATAAGAGTTGGTTTTGTATATAAAGGGATGTAATGTATGGGAACGGGATCATTGTAATATATAAAATTTCTGAGAGAATGTAACATTGTATCAGAGAGAATCGAGAGCTTGTAATCTATTCAAATGAAATCAATAAAGAGATTTGTTTCTTGTTACCATTGTGTTCAATGCATGTATTCTGAAATATGTCCGCTGCTGCTTCAATTATCTGCGATACGTTCCGCTGCGTATTGTCAACCTTGTCTTGCTTCAGGTCTTGGCCTTGTGCATGCACAACTTAGGCTTGCCCGGCATCACGCCTTAGCGAGGACGAACGGTCTCACAGAGTCCGAAGCGAGGACGAAAGGACTCTACGGGATCGGGGCGTGACATATACAAAGGCTATTAAACTTAAATTAAAATATTTAAAATAGGAATATTTAGTAAATATGGGAATTAAAGAGGTGGCTTACATCCTTCCCAACTTGGAAGAATTTCGTCCCCGAAATTAGGAATATTAGCACAAAATTGGGATACGATAATTGAAGGTTATGAGAATTAATTGCAGTACGTAAGTTCTTACCTGAATCCTCAAACAAATAAGAAAAACGCTCCTAAATAGAATCTTTCTGCTCCCAAGTCGATTAACCTGGTAAATGATGCTTCCACGCAACACGGAGAGGCTTGGTGCGATCATGACTATAATTTAGATATACTATGATCATTGCTGAAATAATAGTATGTGGGAGCTCAATTAGATGGCAAACAAGTGTCATATGCGTAGTAGACTCAAAGTAGGTCAAAAATATATATTCGGTCAATTAGTTTGGATCGATGTTGAGCTCGAAATTAAATTGGAAGTTAGGTCAACTTTTACGGTAGATGGTCAAATAGCCTTAATTGACCAGAAGTTGTGCGATGTAAATAGAATACAAGAAAACAAATTTGAGTGGGACATGATATATCAAAATAAAGATAATTTTGTCAACTGCAAAACTCACGAAGGAAGTTTCGAGAGATTGAAATCCCTGGCATTCCAAAATTCAAAGTCACGGAAAGGTACATTCAATGATCAAAACTATTTATAATTAAATTATTTATGAAAAATAATTCATTACAAAATTTCAAATTTTCAAAAAAGTCCTAAAATCTAGGAGGCTTACAACGATCAACATTTACGGAGTGTTTGGTATGTGGAATAATATATATATAGCCAAACATTCCATATTTATAAACATTAAATTTTTGGTAATTAAATTTCCTAAAAAAATTTATTTCATGTTTGGTGAATATATGTTTGAGCTCTCTCACCTAGTAAGTAGAGTGGACATCCGGAGGGGCCGACAAGGTTCGAGCTCTCCACAATTGGTGAATATATGTTTGAGCTCTCTCACCTAGTGCGTAGAGTGGACATCCGGAGGGGCCGACAAGGTTCGAGCTCTCCAATCGTGTGTGTGTGTGGGGTGGGGGGGGGGGATAAAAAAAACAAAAATTCTTGAATAAATAAACAAATGAAAAATAATCATTCTTAAAAAAAAGATTAAAAAAAATGAAAAAATTCTTAAAAAAATAAAAAGACTAAAAATATGGAAAAAAAATTTCTTAAGAATGAAAAAAGAAAAAAAAAATTGAAAAAATTAAAAGGGATAAAATACCCAAAAAAAAGTATTAGAAAAAAATAATAAATTTTTTTTTGCCCGGACAAAAAAATAAAATAAAATACTCACATATTCTTAAGGGATATGATTCCCTTGTTTTGTGGATAAATTGTTTATCTGGGTATTCGTAGTTTTCGAAAATAAAAAATGCTAAACAAACATTGACCTACCCTAATTTGTTTGGGAATAAAAAAAGGGATAATTCAGCAAATATCCCCATTCCAAATGTTGAAACTAGCATATACTTCCTTCTTTTTTTTAACTAGCAAATGCCCTCATTTTTAGTATAAAATAGTAAAAAAAAAATATACCCCCATTTTATAAATTTTTTCTTCTGTTTTACATAGAAGTGGAGATATTTGCTAGATAAAAAAAATAGTGAAAGTAAATGCTAGTTTCAACATTTGGAATAGAGATATTTGCTAAATTATCCCATAAAAAAATTTGTGCACCAAACATCCCTTAGATCTCTCAGGTGATTTACTAGCTAATCTTTGTGTCTTTTAGTGAGTAGTGCCTTTGTACCGAGGAACAAGTCCAATAAATACTTGTATTGAAGAGTAACAAAAAAAAAAAAAAAACTCAAAAGCATTGAAAATTTTCTATATTATAGTGAGAGAACAAAATTTGAAAAAATTCTAAATAAAGAACTAGAAGGTCTATGATAAGAAAATTTTATTTGGATCCCTGCTAAACACTCCACGAACCACCCTAAACCACCATAAACCACAGAATTGAAATTAAAATAAAAAAACACCACCACATGAAACGTCCTCACTATGGACGATTACAATTTTTTTTAAATAGTGACAAAACGTACGTTTACAACATGAGAAACATCACAAACGTCTAAGGACATTTTTCATGTTTTTTTAATCAAGGACTTATTTTTTAATCCAAATTAAAAAAAAAATAATTACTGAATTTTTTTTTGAATTGAATTAGAAAATTTGAGGTGATATGTATAATGCTCTTGTATACTAATATTTGAACTATAAGGGTCTGCTTGGCAATTGTAAGAGTAGCGGTTATAATGTGTTTTTAGAGTACCGATTATGAGGGGTCCAATTTTGGGTGGTTTTTAAGTAGCAGATTTTAAACCAGTACAATCCATGCTTGATAATTCACTAATGAGCGGCTCCGAAAGTTTTTTACATGAATAAAATGAAATAGAGAAGAGTATTAGTAGTTACAATTATATATCGTTGGCTAGGATATAAATGGAATAAAATAATAAAATCGTTCAAAATCCACCGAATTGTAGTGTTTATAAAATCGATCAAAATTACATTACATCAATTTTGGAGGATTTTTGAGCCGATAAAAACTAGTGCCTCAAAAAAATAAACAAGCATGAATTTTCATAAACAGTCGGTTCAAAAACACCTGAAAACCGGTGAAAATACCATTACCAAGCAGACCCTAAAACTTCCACCCACAAACATATCATTTAACCAACTAAGCTTCAACAACATTATACATATCATCCAAATTTTCTCTAAGACTCTAATAAGCTTGTAAAAAACAAATTAAAGAAAAAAAAATCCTTATTAAAAATGTTTTTGTTGCTAATGATCATTCTCCGTCTAAAACTGACGGAGAATGATCATTCTGAATGAAAAATGGTCATTCTCCGGTCAATTCTAACAGATAATGGTCATTCTCTATAATCGTTGCTCAGTTAATAATCTTCATAACATATTCAAATTCAGCAAAAAATTTACGACTGGACGAAGATGATGTATGAATTTCTACATATCTAAACTCTCACCTTGTTTTAAGATCTATAAAAAGAAAAGAAGATGATATTCTCTCCACAATTGACCTAATCGTCGAAAAACTTCAAATCACTCCACGAAGAAGAAGAAGAAGATGATGATGATGACGATGATGATGAGCGAAGTTCGACTGAAGAAAATCACAGTGAACAACGAACGATATTTGCGATCTCTGCTGAAGATGAGAACAATAGAATTCATATCTTTCGTGAAGAAGAAGAATAAAATCGCAATCCAAATCTGAGTTTGAGAAATCAGAATCATAAATATATGACCAAATTTGCACGAAGGGATATTTTTGGAACTATACAAATGACAATAGAGCATCTAAATGGAATCTTATAATATTTAACGTGGAAATATATAATTATGGGCATTTCATAAAATCCATCCTGCGGGTGGGTTTTTCATAAAGCCCAACCCCGAAATTGGATTTCACAGCAATTTCCAGTTATACATATCATCCAAATTTTCTCTAAATTCTAATAAGCTGGTAAAAAAACAAATTAAAGAAAAAAAAAATCCTTATTAAAAATGTTTTTGTTGCTAGATACATTAGAGGGTTTTTGTATCTGCGACAATTAGTGTAGTTGTTTCACTTGTCATAATTTTTTCAAATTGTGTTCTTTCGTTGCAATATAGAAAAAATTCGATAAATTTTCTGGAAGAATAAATAATTAACGGCTCTCTTTAAGAACAAAGTCCATCATCCATGGCAATGCCAGAAATATCTCACCGACGCTATCAGATCTGTCGGTAGATCTGCCCTTGCAATCACCGCAAGGTCGCATGTTCTGAGAACTTTTGGTGACAGTCTTAATTGAAAGAGAATGGGGACACATCGAGTGATGATGATGATCACCTGTTACTAAAGATTCATTTATAAACCACCGTGAAACAAACAATATAAATACACATGTAAGCGTCGGTGATGCATCATAATACCAATGGTGTGGAAGCACATGGGACAGCAAGTAGCAGCAGCAGCAGTTGTAGGCTTCAACTTCAAGTTATTATTGCTAGCGCCTAGCAGTGACTGGTGAGCGCGTCTCTCTTTCTTTCCTTCTTTTTCTTTCTCCACCAACTTCATTGATGGTTACATTGAGCTACTTTACGCACATCCTCACCTACCTGTACACCCAATGCACCTGCCTACAAATCCAACGTCACATTGTTTACACAATTTCCTACTGCTTTAATTATTGGAAGTAAACCAAGTTCGTATAAGCGTAAGAAACAAGAACCACAATATATTAAGAAATAAATACACTCATCCTCCTATATTTTCCTATTTCGGAAATAATTACGGGCTACTCCTATTCCGAAAATAAATACACTGACCACTCCTCCCTTTTAAAAATTTTTATAAAACAAGAAGTGGTTAGTGTTATAAGTTTTTATAGAAAATAGTAACTATACAGATAGTCCGTGTAATTAGTTTCAAAGTATATGTCGTTTCTATAATAAGTGTAAAATATAGGAATAGTTAAAATAATTTGTCTTGAAATAATTTGTCCATAAATTAAAATATTATCTATGGCACCAATTGGAACGTAAAGAGAAACATTATTCTTTTCGTCGTTCGAAAACAAGTCCGTTAGACACAAAAATATGTTGATTGTGGGTGGTAGCAAAAATGTCAAAGTCAAAGCAGTCGAACAACAATACAAAAGCAAAACGGGAAAAATTATAATGTTGTCAGATGACTAAATGGACGAAATGAGTGAATTATAATGTTGTCAGATGACTAAATGGACGAAATGAGTGAATTCGTCAATCTAATATGAGTTTGTAGACCTAAAATTTGTACTAGTGTTTTCCGGACTGACAGCAAAAAGAATAAAATTGGTCAAAGTCAAACATGTCAAAAAACATTAAAAGGTAAAAAGTTAAAAAAAAAAAATTCACAATTGTCTGTTTGCGAAACAAAGTTCACTACTTAAATTGTCGTTCAAAAACAAGGTCGTAGACACAATAATGTGTTGATTGAAGCTTGTAGCAAAACAACTAAAATTAGTCAAAGTCTAAGTGGTCAAAAAACATTTAAAGAAAAAATGTCAAAAAAATTCAAAGTTGTCGATTTGCTTAATAGAGTTCACGGGAGAAATCCTCGTTCATAAAAAAAAAGTTGATTGGAGCTAGTAACAAAACGACTAAAATTGATCAAAGTTAAACAGGTCAAAAAATAGTAGAAGACCAAAATAGTCTAAAATTCCAATATTGTCGATTTGTGAAATAGAGTTGATGGGTGAAATCATGACCAAAAACAAGTCCGTAGATACAAAAATATTTTGTTTGGAGCTAGTAACAAAACGAATAAAAATTGGTCAAAGAAAAAATCAGTTAAAAACGTTAAAATGGCAAAAAAAAAAGAAAAAGAAAAAGAAATCCAACGTTGTCGGTTTACTAAATACAGTCCACGGGTGAAATTGTGGCTAAAAAAATGAGTCCATAGACACAAAAATGTGTTGATTAGATCTGGTACCAAGACGACTAAAATTTATCAGTCAAACCGGTCAAAAGGTATTATAAGGAAAATATATTCAACATTGTCAGTTTATGAAATCGAGTTCACAGAAAAAATCGTCGTTCGAAAACAAGTCCATAGACACAAAAAGTGTTGATTGGAGCTGATAGCAAAACGACTAAAATTGTTCTAAGTCAAACCTATCAAAAAGAATTATGTCACGACCCGCACCCTGTTTAGGGGCACGAGCTCGTGGGTACGTCCGGCATATGCCGCAGTATCGGCGGTAGAACGCTGTAAAGGTCATCTAGAATATATAAAATGTAAGACACAATAATATAACATGTCATCTCCGCACGGAGGAATATAAACACAACTCAATTACATAAATCTAAGGAAGATAGGCACAAATGTAATAAAGAATCAAGATGAATAAATAGTCTGAAATAGTGCTGAGTCACAATCACAAGTTCAGAATTTAAAGACATAACACAAGATCCCAAATAAATACTACAAGTCTCGAAGTATCAAGCTGGAATATAATCCAGACAAAATCTAGCTTAACTAAGTGACTACAGGCTGTGCGTCCTCTACGCGCACCAGGTCCACAGGCTGGTCCTGGTCGTAGGCTCCATCTATGCTAAACCCGTAGTAGGTGACAATCTGTATCTAAATTCTCTGAAAAACAATGGGGGTTATCCTGTCAGGATATGAGCAAGTACAAACGCTAACAGCAGTTCCATATGAATTGACAAATACTATAAGAGGCAATTATAATGAAATACAAGATGAAATATCAAGACTGAAAGTAAAACAGTACAAGAGAACAGGATATCATGTCATGTGTGAGATATAAGATAAAACTAGAATATAAACAGTGGAAAGTAATTTGAGGCATGATGTAAACATAAAATAAAAAGAAAGTGCCATGAGATATTAGAGCGTTATGTGATCGGCTTGGGTCAAGATCAAGCTATTCCATTTGACCGACTATGCACAGGTAGTATAATAGTGTCGGGATCAGGCCGGCCAAAATGGAAAGCTATACACAAGTAGTATAAGGTCAGGCTACATCCTATGTGTGGTGAGGATGGAGCTATACACAAGTAATAAACAAGTAGGGGGTAATGATCACATAACCTCTAATAACTCCCCATCCCCGAGTAGTATCATGAATCCAGAGATGACAGGTCATGACACTGGATTCGAAGAGCAGGGGGTCAGCCCACTCCCAAATCGGTGTCTATACTAGTACAGAAAATAATATCGGACAATGTACTCATATACCAGGTAAACCGAAAATGATATCTCATGACGAGATTCAATGTATACTAGTCCGTGTATCCTCGTGTCAAAAATCAAGTATAAAACTACAACTGAATCGGATATAGTAGATATCAAATCAATAAAAACTATCAGAGAATGTACTTGCCTGAGATCCTGAGCTGAGAAAATCGAAACTACAAACCACTCAACGAGCCACGAAAGGTCAACTCGCACAACAGTCTTCTATTGCTGAAAGAGACATTACCAACGTTCTCAGAATGGTCAAATTAGCAAAAAATGTCTACCCATAAGTCCAATTCTGGACACAGGGGCAAAATGATAATTTTGGGTCAAAACGGTATTCGCCGTTGGACCCGCTTTGCACCGAAAAGCGTACCATAACCTACGGTTTATAAAGTTATCAAACTACATGTTTACAAGTCCAGTTTGACGAGACGAACCCAACCGTATATCTAAAGTTGGATTCCGGTGGACCGTGCACAAATTTGCCCGTCGGATCGGGCGGGCTCGCCAAAATAGTATTCCGGTAGACCTTCTCAGAATCGGACCAAACTTGGCATACAGGACCAGAAAAATGATACGACCCTGTTGGCTTAAGTTTCATCTCGATATGACGAGCATGCACAAAGTAATTGATAAATTTGCAAAAAGGTCGATACGTTGAATTTTGATGGATACGTATCAAATTCGTCGCGCACACGCGACCAATTTGAATTCTGTCAAAGCCCACACGTCCATGAAGTCGATACGCACCTTTCGATACTTTCGGTTCGCGTCCACGTCGCTCGGATTGACGGGACGGACGTCGTATCGGGACAATTTTTCCAAAAATTCTTTTGAAAACCAGTTTTTTCTCAAACTTCACAAACAAATAACTTTCTGTATAAAGTATGAAAATCAAATCTACAGGAAGGATTTTGATCTCCTATATTTTGTCTACAAGTCTCTTCAGAAGGTTTTCCAAAGTTCGCGATATTCTGGTCGCAAATCGACCGCAAACATAGAGTTTTAGGACAGTTTCCAAACCCAAAAAATCGAGTTTTTTTTCGATTTTGGAACACGTTTTTCGTCGCACATGATGCAAATTGGCACAAACTATTTGAAGGGAATGAAAGGTGTATAGGTTAGGATCATACCAGAAGAAACGACTCAAAAATAGATCGAGCGAGCGCGGAGTTATCTCGCTGCGAAGTCGGCTCCTCGCTGACAGTTTCGCGCACAGGTGGGTTGTTCGTCGCGCGTTTCTGGCGATGGGCGACTACGTCCGGCGGTATGGCGGCACGCAGGGTCGACGGTAAGGTCGGGGTGGCGGCGCTGGGCTGGTGTCGGGGTAGGGTTAGGGTTTTGATAAAAATTTTCTGTTTATCTCTCTCGATCTAAACACAAAGGGGGTCGGTTGTGTTGTGTTAATATGCCCCCCTCCCTCTCCGTGGGCTTGGCCTGCTGATCGGGTGTGTGTGTGAGTTTGATTGTTTTTTTTCTTTTCTTTTCTTTCTTTCTTTCTTTCTTTTTTATACTTTCTTTAATAATTTAATAGTTTATATATATATATATATATATATATATATATATATATATATATATATATATATATATATATATACATACATACATACATACATTTTTATTATATATTTATTTATTATATAAAAACCAACCACATATTATTTATTCGTTTATTATAAAAATACTATTTACTAACTCCTTTTATAAATAAATAGTATATATTATATATATATATATATATATATATATATATATATATATATATATATATATATATATATATATATATATTATATATTATATATCATAAAATAAAATAAATACCAAACAATTCTAAAATTATTTCTAAATTAAAAATAAATATTATATATCTATATTTATTTAATATATTAAAAGTTTGATAATAAAACTTATTGAACATATATATATATCTATATCCACAAAATAACTATTTAACTAATAATGTAAAAAACACTAACAATAGTAATTTAAATAATATTAAAATAACATAAATGACTATATTAGCCCTATTCAGGAAAGTGGGGGTGACAAATTAAAGGACAAAAGAGTCAAAAAGTTCTAAGGTTGTCTGTTTTAGAAAGATAGTTCACGGAAAAAATCGTCGTTCGAAAACAAGTTCGTAGACACAAAAATGTGTTGATTTGGAGCTAGTAACAAAATGACTAAATTTGTCAAAGTCAATCCGATCATAAATCATTAAAATGATAATAAAGTAAGAATTCCAATATTGTCGGTCTGTGAAACAAAGCTCATGGGTAAAATCATCGTTAGACAACAAGTCCGTAGACATAGAAATGTGTTGATTGGAGGTGGTAGACAAACGAATAAAATTGGTTAAGTCAAACTGGACAGAAAAACATTAAAATGACAAAAAAGTTTTAAAAAAAATCCAATATTGTCGGTTTGCAAAATAGTGGTCATAGGTTTTATCCTCCAAAAAAAGTCCGTAGACACAGAAATATGTTGATTGGAGCTCGTAGAAAAACGACTAAATTTGGTTAAATATAAACCAGTCAAAAATATTAAAATGTGTTGATTTGAGCTGGCAGCAAAATAATAATAATTGGTTGAAGTCAAATCAGTTAAAAAGTATTTAAAGGAAAAAAAGTTAACTTTATCGGTATGCGAAATGGAGTTCACGGGTAAAATCGTCATTCGAAAATAAGTTTGTATACAGAAAAATGTATTAATTGCAGTTGGTAGCAAAATGCTAAAATAGGTCATAGTCAAACCAATTAAAAATACTTTAAAACAGTCATTTTTAATATTTTTGGTTTACGAAACGAGTTCACCAGTGAAATCATCGTTAAAAAACAAGTTTTTAGACACAAAAATGTGTTGATTAGGACTGGTACCAAAATGACTAAAATTGGTGAAAGTCCAACCGGTTAAACAACATAAGAAGGGCATAATGTGAATAAATTTTGACAGTATTGATCACCAAACCGAGGGAACATGTGAATTCATCATTGTAATATGAGTATGTAGACTCAAAGTTTGTGTTTACTATAAAGCAAAATCGCTAAAATTGGTCAAAGTCAAACCGGTTGAAAAGTTAAAAATTCTAACATTTCGGTTTACAAAACAGAGTTCACAGGTAAAATCGTCCTTCAAAAACAAGTCCATAGATACAAAAATGTATTGTTTGGCAGTAGTAGCAAAATGATAAAACATGGTCAAAGTCAAACCGGTCACAAAAATACATGTGAAAGCAAAAAAATAATTTGACGGTGTTATCACCAAACAGAGGGAATAGGTGAATTCTTCAGTCTAATATGAGTTTACAGACTCAAAACTTGTGTTTCCTGGACCTGTAGCAAAAGAACTAAAATTTTCTTAGTCAAACCAATCAAAAAGTATTAAAAGTACAAAATAGACTCTTTTATGGGTCTGTGAGTTTGCTTGCGATTACCTTGTTGATATATCTTAGATAGGAGAGACTCTACTACAGGTCTTCCTCCATATATATAGTATTTCAACAACTTTATTGCAAACAAAACTCTTGTCAACTCCAAATCATGTTAAGTAAGTCTTCACGTGTGGTCAAAACTGAGGAGAAGCATACGTCACAATATTCTTATTTTGCTCCAACACACAACCAAAACCCTTTACTAAAGCATCACTATAAATTACAAGTCCTCATATACCAAAAGGTAAAGCAAAATCGGTGTAGTCAATCTCATGTTCAATTCATCGAAAGCAATCTAGCACTTATTTGTCCAAGCAAATGCTTTGCATCTCTTAGTCAATTTAGTCATAAACTCTGCAATATTAGTAAAATCTTACACAAACTTCTGATAGTATACAACTAGTCCCAATAAACTTCTTACTTCAACTAATGAATCTAGGGTAGGCTATGACTCTACTACTTTTGTCTTCTTAGGATTCACTACTATAATGTCACCTGTAACAATATGCCAATGAAAAGCCACCAATAAAGAAACTCACACTTTAATAACTTCCAATATAGTTTCTCTTATCGCATAGTCTGTCACGACCCGCTCCCAAATAATCGGACACAAGTCGGACACGCCCAGTCTTCATCGCTAGACACGATGAAGTAAGCTGTACCAATATCTAGGAAAAACAATAAGTCCAGATAAGAATGAATATAAACCACATCATCTAATATCGAATCACAGAATCAAAGTACAAGACTAAGAGTTATTACATTTCCAGCAAATGAAAAGTAAACTGATGTCTCTAATACAAAGTCCAATAAAACTAAAAGAAAGGTACTAGGCCTCCTCAGCCTCTAAGTCCAGAGCAACATCGACTGGCTCATAGGTGCCTCTAGGCTCCTGCCTGTAATAAGTATCACAGATAGCCTCCAACTCACCTGCAACATATCCTAGTGTAGTGCCCCGCTCCTCGCAGTCCACTATGTAATACCCACGGCTTGCTGACTCAGTCTTGAACTGAGTATCTGGGGAAAACCTTTGCCGGTATCGATTGATCACGGATGAAATACAATAAACCTTTCCAATTGATGGATTGGCTTCTATTGAAATGAATCCAAGTGTTTTGTTGGATGTTTTCTTTCGCTGCTTGGTTTTGATGAATGCGTTTTTGTGTTGGTTTTCGATGATTGGTTTTCATTGTTCGCTTTCATCGCATATCGCATTTATTCTGAATCTTGAGAGAAAGAGACCGAAGTATGCTAATCAGATGTTGGTGCCTATGCAGGGGGACACATAGACATACATAGGACGTGAACGGCGTGGGAAGTCCCTCCTTCTCTCAACTAAGATTCATTTTGGTGAGTTGCTTTAACCGGACTTGCATTTATTTGTACGCCCTAATAAAAATGATCTCTAGTCCACTCTGTTGTCTTGTCCCAATGATCAACGATACTACATCCACAATAGATAGGAGAAGATAATTGAATTGAATCAAATGCAAGAATATGTATTGCTACTCTATCTGCTCGATAAGAATGTTCATCTGCTTGTCACTAGTATGCTTGAAAATGTAGACATGTACAGACAAACTTGTACGTGTTGAGATGAATCTGAAGGCACGAAATAAATGTTAGGGTTATATACTAAAAGCATCACTTTTTTAGTAACCTTATTTCCTTAAATTTTGAATAAAAATCATATGGACAAATGTTTGCATATTGTATTTGTTGCAAGTGTTAATGCAAATGTCTGATATTCTATATTGTAGATAATATGGTGTGTGGTGTCACACAGAAGATCATATTATCAGTTTCCTATGGAGTATATAAATAGTTCACAACCTAGATAGACTTGGACAATCTATTGGAAAGGTTGTAGTATAATCTGGTATTAGTCTATCTTGACTATAGGTTACACTAGTACACTTTGTGTGTATTGAACATTACCACTTGAGGTTGTTCTCTTTGTACTGACTACATAAGCGAACAAACACCTCTGTTATTATGGATCCTTGTGCTCTTAACCCGGATATAATAACGGACATGTATATGCAGTGTTCATTATTTTGACTCATAAAAGAGTGAGATTCATTATGGATCAACAACCTCTATGAATTGGGTAATAACATTGTTTGTATGATGGACTGTTGATTATAAATGGAATCTATGTCCCGATACATCGGATTGATGATGTCCCCTTAATGAGCTCATAAGGATTGTCATGTAAACCTTGCAGGTGGATTATATCCGACATGACAAATAAAGTTGAGCGGTACTACTTAAGGATAAAAGATGTCGAATCAATATAGTTGTCAGTAACTTAATTTGATCGACGGACAGACGATATCTTAACATGGGAGCCAAACGAGCATATAATAAAAGGAGCCCACAAACATAATTTAGGATTAGGGAGGTAGTGCAATAATAGCTCATTAGTGGACAGAGCTATTGTTAATGGGCCTGGATTGTGTGTTCTATCTGAACACGGGATATCCAAATCCGTTAGGAGGTCTAACCCTAATTTCTTCTCATGGTCCCTGCCATAACTTATATATATCCTCTATTCTCTGGCCGCCATATTACCGATCAGAAATCTGAAACTTTCTCTAAATTTATGATTCACGTAAGGAGAGAAAGAGAGGGCTGCCAAGAAGAAGAAAAGGTTGGGAGATCGTCGTCCATACGACGTCCAACTCGAGGAAGGAATACGTGTAGAAGATCTTGGGATCGTCCGCTTGAGATTGCCAGGAATTACTTGTCTCCTTTCCGCCGTAGGTATAATTCGTGAACCCTAGTTTTCGCCTATGAAAGGGTAGAGCACGTATTATATCTGTTTAACTTTCTATCGATCAATACGCACACCAAAAGAAGGGTCCTGGGAATCCCTAGTTCCATCAATTGGTATCATAGCCACTTTGGATCTACGTATTGATTGATACGTCCATGTTGTCCAATAAAACCTGCGCTGTGTAATAGTCGGTAGATGTAGATCTGTTCTAACTCAATTTTGCAGGCATCTTAGATCCAACTATTATGGTCCAATGCATGTTTTTGATTGTGTTGTTTAAACTACGAACATGTCATGGATGTTGTTGTTGCTGTGGATGTAATTAAAATCACGAGGGTTGATCGTGCTTATTATTTTAATTTTGCAATCTAGATTATGTGTGAACTCCTTCGGGAGGCATAGGATTGATGTAATTTTAATTATTTTTGATCAATCGTGATGGCGGTGGTGGCTGTTTCTGACTTGGACGAGATGCTGGTTTTAAGCAGTCCAGAGGCAGACGGATGATTTTCGATGAAGGAATCGACAACCAAAACCTAAATAGTTGGATATTTTCTCTTATTTTTGTCATTTTGCTTTTTCTGATTATGCATGTTTATTATTGTGTGGTGGTTTTTTTGAAAAACTAAGCCTACATTAATAATGGACAACATGGACATAATATCAACTAGTAGAAAAACCCTCATTGTTAAATAACTAAGTGGAAGAGGATATTTATTTAGTTTAAATCCTATGGTCTCCATTACTGGTTTATAGGTGATGTAATTATACTTGCGTGTTGGCTATAGTGCTTTCCTCCATATCGGATGAGTATAATTATGGATCACCAGTACAAACTTCCTTAGGGATAATTGTACAAAGTTACCTAGTATGTGTTCACTTCTCCATCTGAAGGAACTTATTACAAGGTAATGGACTTAGTATTAAGTAATGGTATACACTTAGATACAAATAATGGTATCCTCCCCATCAGAGTCAGTGCTATTATTTGTATGACCAGAGCAAGACCAGCATATTAATTTTATTTGTCATAAAGTTATGTTGACATGATAGTAAAATTAATAAGAAAAACCTACTTGAACAAAGTTGAATTTGTATACGTCTACACTATCGTGGCATGCTAAATTCATGGTGTTCAAGGTGTTGGTGAATTTCTTATTATTGTTTTGAGGGAATCAATATTTAGTTAATTCAAAAATTTTTTTTTGCCCTACATAATTTTATTTATGTGATTCTCAGGATTTCAAAAATGGGTTCTTTCAGTCCACTTATGGTGATTCTTGAAGAAAACAAACTTACTGGACCTAATTATATTGACTGGAAACGTAATTTGGATATTGTTCTGACTGCTGAGGAGACAAATATGTACTTGTTGAGGAATGCCCACCTAAGCCTGATGCTAACTCTGATGAAGAGGTCAAAGAGGCTTATAAGAAGTAGAAAAAGGCAGATGAGATGGCACGATGTTACATTCTGGTATCTATGTCAAATGTACTGCAACATCAGCATCAGGCCATGGCCACAACTTATGACATGATGTATAATCTCAAGGAACTCTTCGGACATCAGAGTAGAGCAGCTAGGCAGTTTGCTATGAAATGTTTGATGAATACAAAAATGGCTGAGGGTACACCAATAAGGGATCATGTTCTCAAGATGATGGGTCATCTGAATGAGATGGAGATCCTTGGAGCTGAAATCGATGGAGAATCACAGGTCGATATCATTCTCGGGACTCTACCTAAAAGTTTTGACAATTTCTGCCTTAATTACAACATGAACAAAATGTTGTATAGTTTGGCAGAACTTGTAAAAGAGCTACAGGATGCTGAATCTCTCTTTAGGCAGAGTGGTCATGTTTTTGTTTCTGAAAAGGCTTCTCCTTCTAAGCCAAAAGGCGGTAAGAAGAAGAATAACATTCAGAAACAGGCAAACTCAGCAAAGAAGGGCATGTGACCTCAAGGCGCGGTAAAAAAGCCGAAAGGCAAATGTTTCAAGTGCAAAGGGTCAGGACATTGGAAGACTGATTGTCCACTTCTCAAACAAGGGAACAAAGAAGGTATATCTTATTTACTAGTAATTGAAACATGTTTAGCGGTGTTATCTACCGGCACCTGGTGTGTAGATACAGGAGCCACTAATTATGTCTGCAATACATTGCAGGTGTTCCACAAAACCAGACGGCTCAGTGATGGAGAGATATGCTTGTTCATGGGTGATGCTACAAAAGTATCGGTCGTTGCATTAGGAGATGTTACTTTATCTTTTGATAGAAATAAGTCTTTGACATTGAGAGATTGTCTTTATGCACCTTCACTTATAAGGAATTTAGTTTCTGTTTCTATGTTAGTTAAGGATGGATATTCAGTTTATTTTAATGACAATATTGTTATTAGAAAGAATAAACATTTTATCTGTTCTGGTGCATTGGTTGATAATTTGTATGTCATTAATCCTATTTCGTCCACAATACAACTTATAGAAATGAATAATATGTCATCTAACTTAAATAAGAGAAAAGAACCTTCTTGTATGAACCAAACATATCTTTGGCACTTACGATTGGGGCATATTAACCTAAGAAGGATTCAAAGATTGGTTGAAGATGGACCTTTGAGTTCATTGGAAGTGGAGGCACTACCAGTCTGTGAATCATGCTTGGAAGGTAAAATGACCAAAAGGCCTTTTACAGCAAAGGGGTATAGGGCCAAAGATGTGTTAGAATTGGTTCATTCTGATTTGTGTGGACCCATGACTATCCAAGCTAGAGGTGGCTTTGAATATTTTGTCACATTTATTGACGATTATTCAAGGTATGGATACATTTATTTGATGCGCCGTAAGTCTGAGTGCTTTGAGAAATTCAAAGAGTACAAGGCTGAAACGGAGAAACGTCATAGAAAATGTATCAAGTCATTACGATCAGATCGTGGTAGCGAGTACCTCTTTGGAGAGTTTAGGGATTATTTATCAAAGGCTGGGATTACATCCCAATTGACTGCACCTGGAACGCCCCAGCAGAATAGTGTAGCCGAAAGAAGGAATAGAACTCTTATGGAGATGGTTAGATCAATGATGAGTTATTCAGATTTGCCAGATTCATTTTAGGGATATGCCTTAGAGACTACAGCTTATATTTTGAACTTGGTTCCTTCTAAGTCATTACCTCTTACTCCCACAGAGCTGTGGATTGGGCGTAAGCCTAGTCTGAAACATGTTCGCATTTGGGGTAGTCCAGCATATGTGCTGAATGGAAAAGCAGATAAGTTAGAATCTCGTACAGAAGTATGCTTGTTTGTAGGCTAACCAAGAGGAACGAAAGGAGGTTTATTTTATAGTCCTAAGGATCAGAAGGTCATTGTTAGCACCAATGCCCGATTCTTAGAGGAAGACTATGTGATGAACCATAAACCCACAAGTAGAGTTCTTCTAGAAGAACTGAGACATGAGACACCAAGTGCTTTAGTACCAACAGTATAAGAGGATGAACCACAAATAACTGCACAACGTGTCACAAATGTTACACCACAACCGATAGTGCCTCGTCGTAGTGGGAGGGTTGTGATACAACCTGATAGATATATGTTCTTGGGAGAGTCATCAGACTTCGTCCCTGAGGAACAAGATTATGATCCATGTACCTACAATGAAGCACTCCAAGATAAAGATGCAGAGTCTTGGCAAAAAGCAATAATATCTGAAATATAATCTATGGATTTTAATCAGGTCTGGGAGCTTGTAGAACCACCCGTTGGTGTAAAAGCCATTGGATGCAAGTGGATCTATAAGAGAAAAAGAGGATCAGACGGTAAGGTTGAAACCTTTAAAGCTTGGCTTGTAGCAAAAGGTTTTACTCAAAGAGAGGGTATCGATTATGAGGAAACCTTTTCTCCTGTAGCCATGCTTAAGTCTATCCGGATTCTTTTATCTATTGCAGCTCATCTTGATTATGAGATTTGGCAAATGGATGTCAAGACAGCTTTCCTTAATGGAAGTCTTGAGGAAGACATCTATATGAAGCAACCAGACAGGTTCATTAAAAAGGGCCAGGAGCATCTTGTTTGTAGGCTCAAGAAGTCCATTTATGGACTTAAGAAAGCTTCCAGATCTTGGAACATATGTTTTGATCAGGTGATAAAATCCTATAGATTTGATCAATGTCAGGATGAATCATGTGTATACAGAAAGTGTGACAAAAACGTGATGGTGTTCCTAGTACTTTATGTGGATGACATCTTGCTCATTGGAAACAATGTGAAGGTGTTATCTGATGTAAGGGTATGGTTATCCAAACAGTTCGATATAAAGGACTTGGGAGAAGTAGGTCACATCCTTGGGATCAAAGTTCTACGAAATCGCAAGAAAAGGATGTTGGGCTTATCCCAAGCTTCCTATATCGATACTGTACTAACTCTTTTTAGTATGCAAAATTCTAAGAAAGGTTTCTTACCTTTTAGACATGGAATTGCTCTATCAAAGGAGCAGTGTCCAAGGACACCGAAAGAGATAGAGAACATGAAGGCAGTTCCTTATGCTTCAGCAGTAGGAAGCTTAATGTATGCAATGCTATGTACGAGACCAGACATCTGCTTTGCCGTAGGCAGGGTCAGCAGATATCAGTCTAACCCAGGACAAGAGCACTGGACTGCCGTAAAGCATATTTTGAAGTACCTGAAAAGGACTAAAGAGTATATGCTAGTTTACCAGGCAGATAGTTTAGTTCCCTTGGGGTATACAGACTCAGATTTTCAGTCAGATAGGGATTCCAGAAAATCTACCTCAGGTTATGTGTTTACTTTGGGTGGTGGAGCCATTGTGTGGAGGAGTATCAAGCAAAAATGTATTGCTGATTCCACCATGGAAGTCGAGTATGTGGCAGCCTCTGAGGCAGCCAAAGAAGCGGTTTGGCTCAGAAACTTTCTTTTGGACTTGGATGTGGTACCTAGTTTACCTAAGTCTATTATACTTTATTGTGATAATAGTGGTGCAGTTGCAAACTCGAAGGAACCACGAGCCTATAAGACTGGCAAACACATTGAGCGCAAGTACCACCTGATACGAGATTTCGTAAAGAAAAAAAAGTTGTTGTGATCAATATAGCATCAGCCGACAACCTAGCTGATCCCTTTACAAAGGGCTTACCAGCTAAGGCTTTTGATAGTCATGTTGAGGGAATGGGAGTCAGATATGTAGCAGCATGGCTTTAAGTATAAGTGGGAGATTTGTAACAGTATACTGAAAAGCAATACTTTGAGTATAAGTGGGAGATTGTTAGGGTTATATACTAAAAGCATCACTTTTTTAGTAACCTTATTTTCTTAAATTTTGAATGAGAATCATATGGACAAATGTTTGCATATTGTATTTGTTGCAAGTGTTAATGCAAATGTCTGATATTCTATATTATAGATAATATGGTATGTGGTGTCACACAGAAGATCATATTATCAGTTCCCTATGGAGTATATAAATAGTGCACAACCTAGATGGACTTGGACAATCTATTGGAAAGATTGTAGTGTAATCTGATATTAGTCTATCTTGACTAGGTTTACACTAGTACACTTTGTGTGTATTGAACAGGACCACTTGAGGTTGTTCTCTTTGTACTGACTACATAAGAGAACAAACACCTCTGTTATTATGGATGCTTGTGCTCTTAATCCGGATATAATAACGGACATGTATATTCAGTGTGTATTATTTTGACTCATAAAAGAGTGAGATTCATTATGGATCAATAACCTCTATGAATTGGGTAATAATATTGTATGTATGATGGGCTGTTGATTATTAATGGAATCCATGTCCCGATACATCGGGTTGATGATGTCCCCTTAAGGAGCTCATAAGGATTGTCATGTAAACCATGCAGGTGGATTATATCCGACATAACAAATAAAGTTGAGCGGTACTACTTAAGGATAAAAGATGTCGAATCAATATAGTTGTCAGTAACTTAATTTGATTGACGGACATACGATATCTTAACATGGGGAGCCAAAGGAGCATATAATAAAAGGAGCCCACAAACACAATTTGGGATTAGGGAGGTAGTGCAACAATAGCTCATTAGTGGACCGAGCTATTATTAATGGGCCTGGATTGTGTGTTCGGGCTGAACACGGGATATCCAAATCCGTTAGGAGGCCTAACCCTAATTTCTCTTCATGGTCCCTACCGTAGCCTATATATATATCCTTTATTATCTGGCCGCCATATTACCGATCAAAAATCTGAAACTTTCTCTAAATTCGTGATTCACGTAAGGAGAGAAAGAGAGAACTGCCAAGGAGAAGAAAAGATCGTCGCCCACACGACGTCCAACTCGAAGAAGGAATACGTGCAGAAGATCTTAGGGTCGTCTGCTCGAGATTGCCAAGAATTACTTGTCTCCTTTCCACCGTAGGTATAATTCTTGAACCCTAGTTTCCGCCTATGAAGGGTTAGAACACGTATTAGATCTGTTTAACTTTCTATCGATCAATACGCACACCAAAGGAAGGGTCCTGGGAATCCCTAGTTCCATCAACAAACGTGTCGTATATCTGTGCATAAGTCCAAATGTGTCTCATCTGATAGAACGACTAGAGCATGCATTTGGTCTCGGATAACTTGTATACAAGGAAAATATTTATCTCTCGTGTGGTATCTGGGGGCACCTGGAACCGCTCGGCCTAGGAGAGATTAGGGCCTCCATGTGAAAATAGGAGTCGATATCTAACTCCTTAGCGACGAGCTGAACCTAAGAGAGTCACAGCGACTAATCATGGGGATAACCCATGGACCAACATGTAGAATAGTCCACCTGTATGACCCGAATGACAACTTCAATATCTGTATGAATGAAACATGAATTACTTGTTATGCAAATTGTGCTAACATGTTTTTGTGCAGGGATGACTATCGGCGAGGGTAAGTTGCTATGAATTATATTCTATCATGTTCTTATAAATTGTTAAAAAGAACCTAGACAAGTAGAAAGATCACTAGTAAATGTTAGCTCCACATATTGATTTAGTGCAGAGATTTACGAGTTCGGCCAAAAGCCGCTCGCCAGTACATGATGTGTGCTAACCCACGTTGTGGGCATCCTTTTCAGAAAGCAAAAGGAGACAGGAGGATTTCAAGTTTTTGCTTGACTAGTTGCTTTTGTGCAGGTACATGACCTTGTGCAAGTGCAACTTAGGCTTGCACGATATCACGCCTTAGCGAGGACGATCGATCCCGCAGGGATCCAGGCAAGACGGACGACCCTAGCGGGATCGGGGCGTGACAAAGTGGTATCAGAGTACGACTTTACGTCCTTGGCCTCTTGCAAATATTATTTTCGAAAAAGTATATAAAGTATTTTGATGGCTTTCAAAACAGTCCCGATTTTGAGTTATAAAAACCAATACCCCATACAATAAGTCCATAATATTTTATGAGACTGACAGAAGTTATACTCTTTTGAAGAGAAATGGCCCCTCCTCGACCAGCTTCCTCGACAGATCCGATATAACAGATCATGATATTATTGGAATTACAGAGGTAGAATAGTGAGGAACGCAATCAAATACAACATGCCCAAATAGAGGCTCAGCAGAAATAGTTGGAGTCCTTGATCCAACTTGTAACTGCGCTTGCGGCAAATCGGGATACCACTGCAGCGACCAAACCAACGGGAACGCCCGAGATTGAGCCCGTGGAGGATGACAAGCCCCAACCAGCACAAAGGCACACTTCCTTTAGGCCAAAGGACTTCTTAGACGCGAAACCTCCAGAATTTGAAGGCAGGACATCACCCGATAAGGTGATGGACTGGATTGATAAAATGGAGAGTCTGTTCGCGTTCGTAGGAGTTCCAAGTAGCAAGAAGGTAGTTTGTGCCGTTCTGCTCCTACGGCTGCGAGCAAAGGATTGGTGGAAGACGAAGAAGCCGGCGCTGCTCGTAACGGCTAGAAATGGGAAGATCTCATGGGCCTTGTTCAAGAAGGCGTTTCTGGGTCAATATCTGCCTCTAGCCATGAGCAAGAAGATGGAGGATGACTTCATCACACTGAAACAGGAAGATATGTCCGTGGAGGACTATGAGTCTGAATTTGTGAAGCTGGCAAATTTTGTTACTGTTATGTTTCCCACAGAGCAGACTCGCATAAATCGATTCGTTGGAGGGCTGAATGACGACTTTCAGCTGAGTGTGTTGAATCGAAAATGTGGGTCATATTCTCAGGCCTTTGAGGCGGTACTACAAGTAGAACAGTTCTGCCTGAAGAAGGCGTCCAATAAAGTGCAGTACAGTCGGAATCAGCCCGCCAAGAGTTATCATGACGGAGAGAAAAAGACTGACGGAGAACAGAACAACAAGCCTGTATGCGGCTTCTGCGGTCGACGAGGGCATGTTAAATAAGACTGTTGCTATATAAATGGTCAGAGTTGCAGTTACTATGGCAAGAGTGGGCACATCAAGGAGGACTGTCGTGCCGCTAATCACGCTTATTTTTGTTGTGGCCAATAGGGCCACTCAGTTAGAAATTGACCAAAAAAATAGAACGGATCAGAATCACAATGACACTGAAGAGCGTGGGCAGCTGCCAGGCCCACCGCCGCTCTGAGACAATCCGTACGATCAGCAGTTGTAGAATACCAACACCGCGACCGCACGCGTCTACAATCTCTCCACGTTGCTTGATCCAGAATGCAACACTAGTGGAGGTGAGTTTTGTTTCTTAAGTTTTGAGGACAAAACTTTTTCTCAGTAGATTATTATGTAGTGCCCCGCTCCTCGCGGTCCACTATGTAATACCTACGGCTTGCTGACTCAGTCTTGAACTGAGTATCTGGGGAAAACCTTTGCCGGTATCGATTGATCACAAATGAAATGTAATGAACCTTTCCAATTGATGGATTGGCTTCTATTGAAATAAATCCAAGAGTTTTGTTGGATGTTTTCTTTCGCTGCTTGGTTTTGATGAATGTGTTTTCGTGTTGGTTTTCGATGATTGGTTTTCATTGTTCGCTTTTATCGCATATTGCATTCATTTTGAATCTTGAGAGAATTAGACCAAAGTATGCTAATCAGATGTTGGTGCCTATGCAGGGGGGCGCATAGACATACATAGGACGTGAACGGCGCATGAAGTCCCTCATTCTCTCAACTAAGATTCATTTTGGTGAGTTGTTTTAACCAGGCTTGCATTTATTTGTACGCCCTAATAAAAATGATCTCTAGTCCATTCTGTTGTCTTGTCCCAATGATTAACGATACTACATCCACAAAAGATAAGAGAAGATAATTGAATTGAATCAAATACAAGAATATGTATTGCTACTCTATCTGCTCGATAAGAATGACCATCTGCTTGTCACTAGTATGCTTGAAAATATAGACATGTACAGACGAACTTGTATGTGTTGAGATGAATCTGAAGGCACGAAACAAACGTGTCGTATATCTGTGCATAAGTCCAAATGTGTCTCATCTGATAGAACGGCTAGAGCATGCATTTGGTCTCGGACAACTTGTATACAAGAAAAATATTTGTCTCTCGGGTGGTATCTGGGGGCACCTGTGTAAAACCCCTAAATTTTTATTATATATATATATATTTTATCGATTTTGGTACTGATTTAAATTTTTTTGTATTGTACGTCGCGTAGTCGTATTGTACGTTGTGCGCAAACGACGTATTTCGTACTTGCTCGTCGAGTACGAATATGGACGGGCGTACATATTTTTAGAAAAAAAATTTTTATTTTTATTTTTATAGTTCAAAATAATTTATATAATAAATACTTTGCTATCATACAAGAATTGCTAAGTTTGTTCTTTTCATTTTAAAAGGGCCTTCAACTACTAATAATAAATAATATTTTTATTGTATACTAGAAAAATATATTATGTAAATATTATTTGTGCATACATATATCATAATTATTTATTATTTTTAAATAAATAGTGTAATTTTCAAAATTATTATTATTAGTATTTTTGGAAAACATATTTTCGAAATATTTGTGACAATTTAAATTTTGATTTGATTCCACGGATACATTTAAATACATTAAATTAATATCTATAATTGGAATTTGATTTATTTGATTTTATTTTAAACTAAAGGGATATAATTTAAATAGGATTTGTATTTGGATTTGGATTTGAATTAAATAGATTGAATTATCAAATTTGGGTTTTAAATCTTTTCCTAATCCTATCTTATTGGGAATTCCCACATCCTATAAAAAGGCAGGTACTCCTCCATTATTTTTTCTCCATAAATTCCTTCACAAAATTTCCACAAAGTGTACGTGCCTCGTGTCGGTGTTCCAACCATCCTCGTGTCAACCGTGACGGCCTCGGGTCCGACCCCGGGTGTCTATCCAATAGGTTATTCTTTTTTACATATACAAATATCAATTCTCGTCCAACCACCCTGGACACAAATCCAGTATTCCTCCGCCGTGTCCGACACCTCGGATACGACAACCACCTAAACCCTAATCCTATTCTAATGGCTAGTCCCCGACTCCTGCCACCGTCGTCAACACCACACCCGACTCCTCCGTCCGATCCCGGACCAGTCCGACCTCTTCCTGTCACCGTCCCAGCAACAACAACCCCTTTCCCTCGTACCGACCATAACTCCCTGCACCATTCCCGGCCACCCTTGGGTCACCATACCGCCACCACCGGTCATCGTCCCAGGCAACTTCTTCCCCGCCTCCTCGATAAAACCCTATCACCACCACTGCCACCGCAGCCCAAACTCCCAAAAACCATCGACAAAACAAAAACCAATGAGAAACCCTAAAAACCGTACCTGTCGTGCGTCGAGCTGGCCCAGCACCGGCGAACGCCGAAACCCTCCGATCCCGTTCCTCCGCCTTAGCCATCCTTTAGTCGCCGGCGTCCGCCCAGACCCGGCGATCACCGCTTCTAGTCGCCGCAACCAGCCTCACCTCCATCCCCGTCAGCCTCCGTACCCGCTCGACGAGTTCGCGCGCCCGATACGCTGTCGCTCATCCTCGCCGGAGCCGTCGGGACCTCAGCATCCGCCGACCTCCGACCCGTGTCCGCCGTCGTCCGTCCAAGCCACCGCACCTGGATACGATCACCCGAGCCCTCTCCTCCGTTCGCACAGCGCCGTCGGCGCTAGCCCTAGCAAGCACCGCCCCACTCGCAAACCGTTGGCGCCGCCGAGCCCTCTCCGTCTCGCTCGCCGTCCCGGCCGATCTCCGTCGCCGCTCCTCCGACCCTTCGACTCCTCCGCGCCTCACGTTTTCCTCTCCGCTCCCTTCTTCCCCCTCTCCGTCGGACGGACCACCGCTCCCAGCTCCCTCCTTCTTCCCCTCCTTTCCCCTCTCTCCCCTCTTCCTTTCCTTCTTTTTTAATGTTCCTCTTCTTTACTAAATGCTGCTGAAGTTTGGAATTTTGTGTTTTTTTATGTTTTTTGTTGTTGTTGTTGTTGTTTTTATTGGATGAGGTTCACTTTCATTATTATTATTATTATTATTATTAGTTTATTATTATTATTAGTTTATTATTATTGTTATTTTCATTATTGCTATTATTATTATTTTATTTATTTATTCTTTATATGTACAAAATCTATTGTATGGTTATAATTGCTATATTACTATTATCATTAATGTTATTTTGATATAAATTAAGTATATTTGTTTGGCTTACTTATATTAATTTTGTTAATTATTATTAATATACATCGAGATATTTTTGAACTATATTAGCATTTTTTTTCTAATATTTTCTACCCAGTTGAATTATAGCTTTAATATAAGAAAAGAATTTTTATGACTTTTAGATAATTATTTAGAATATTTTGAATAAAAAAACACAGAATTTTTGTCTAAAGCTGCTTTCCAAATTTTTATGTGTTTATCAAATATTATTTTTACTAATAAAAATATAGCTCCTATCAAATATCTAATTTTTGACAACTTAGAGTTTCTGCCGAAAATGATTTTTCTTGACTTTAAGTATCTAAGTATTTTTTCTATAAATATTTTGACTCGTGAAAGCTATTTTTTTGGAGTTATAAATATGTTCTAAAAACTCGTATATATAATATTTATCCATTAATTCTTTGATTTTTCCCCCTGTCCGTAACCAGTCCTATTATTCCTATTCCTTCATCCATTTCGAGACTACCTTATGTCCACCCTAACTAATTTGACCCTTCTGGACCCAATGGAACTGTCCGTGTCGTTATCTGAGGTCACCTTGCATAGTTGTTGCACCGAAGTTGCAGTTCGTGCAACATTGATCATTGCAGCACACCAGGTGTACTACCAGGCAAGACACCTTACCATTTGCTGTTTACTTATTTTAGCTCATATTTCATGAATTGTTCATTATTTTCTTTATGCAAAATAAACTGTGATACATGGCATAACCCGTTAGAACTTAATGTTCATTTATATTCTGCTATGTATTATTTTTCTTACACATTAAACCTAGATTTAAGGGACCACCTTTGTGTATTGAATTCATGGCCTTGACACATTTATTCCACGTTGTTGTGTTTCGCATATAGGACTCGGACATGCGTGATTGGCTGGCCACCAGTACGTATAAGTCGTGCGTTAGGAAATAACTGCTAATAGAATTGCATGTTAGAAGACTTAGCAGTTATGAGTTTGCATTGGGCGGGAAGAACATGATTGGAAGTTGACTACCACCCTATCTATCGTAGACTCGCTCGCTACTAGGGAACGATAGGTAGACTATATGCTATAGACTCGCTCGATACTGAGGAATAGTATATGGTGTTGTGACTCGCTACTGAGGTACTGTATTGGTATTTTTTTGACTTGACCGGGTAGTCATGCGACCATGAACTGTTCTTAAAACTGCATTCACCTAGATTTGGTTAGGCACCCTTATCCGTTAGGTATGAGTACCTTTGGTTTGGCTACTTGTATCTGACCGTGGCTTGGAACAATAACTTGTCGCGGATGAGTTCGTCACATCTTGTCCTTGTTTGGTTGTAGGTGTGACTTACTACTTCGATGAGAAGGTATTGAACCTTGTTGGGGTCCGGATACCATATTGGATTCGTAGCATGGAAAGATACGTCACCCTGAATTAGTTTACCATCTCCTGTCCTTGTTTGGTTGGGGGATGGTACGCTCGTTCAATAGGTGTGTATTGGACCATGTTATAATTCAATTGACTTATTTATTTGAGCAATATTTATTCAGTTTATATGGCATGATATTATGTGTCTTGTTACGTCCCTCTGAGAACCTGGTTATCTCTCCAGGTGTGTGTGCTATTGTCTTTTGCAGGTGTTCTAGCTCTAGCCGCAATCTTTGCTATTTCTTCGAGGATGATTGTACTTTGATCGTCTTCACTTCGCTTGCCAAAATCATTCTTTGTATATCATGTATTTTTTCCTTTTCTTGTTGGTAGTGGATTTGTCTCCTTCCAACATATTGTATCAAGACAATTCATTATCTTTATATGGTGTCTTTTATTCATTTATTTTGTGTGGATGGGATTAGTTATGGTTCTACTGTATTTTACAGCTTATGTATTCATACGAGGCTTCCATATATTGGAGTATACTTCCTATGAGTAACTGGCATGTCTACGTTCCTAGTCCTACGTATTTTGGGACTGGGGCGTTACATGTTTTTGTGGTGGCCCATGCAGGTCAAGATAAATTGTTTAGTTACTTTACCGTACCAAGCAAGCCTGCGAATAGGATTAGAAGTCTAGGATCTCATCCACATACTTGACCTTTTCACATCGATTGCATCTTGCTTGATTCCTTCAATCATTATTTTTATCTTCTCCTTCGTGCGTGCTAGAGGTTAGAGAGATTGACCCTACTAGTTAGCTGTCCCAAACACCCTTAGTTTAATTCTTTAAGTTGGGTAGAATACCTTATGAACTAGCAACCCCTTTGACCTAGTGACCTATATTAGCAAGCTTGTTTAGATCCTAGAATCTGGAGAACCCTAACCCGTCTAGTCAACCAAGGACTTAGACAAGAAGACTATAGGACGACTGTATGAAGACCATTACAGGACATAACTTAGCTCCTTTAGAAGCTCGACTATACTCCCTCTCAATTTTAAACTCACGTGCCTATATTTTTATAATCTAGACTAATGATGCTAATGTAGCCTAGTTTTTGCAAGCTTAGCCTTTTACCAAGCTTGTTCATGACATATATGTTAATGGAGGTACCCCACTAACATATTGTCTATCAAAAGTCAGAACCGGTGCATGATGGTCTGATCAACCAAGTGCACTTTGGTTCGCTTTTATCTATCATTCTATGTGGATGGGGACATAGCTAAACTTGTCCTCTAGAGTCCCATCCACGACTGCCTTGGCAACTCCTTTTGAAAATTTTCGGTCGTCATTGAATCACGTATTCGTATTCGATAATGCCTTCTTCGAACTCTATATTGCTTCGCCTTTACTTATTTTAGAAGGACGAAGGCATTATACTAGAACTTTCTCTAGCCTTCCTATCGATTATGACCATACCATATTATTTTTCTATGATCTAGATCACAAAATTTTTTACGGCATGATTTTGTTATTGATTGTTCCCCATCGATACCCCTTGTGTCTTCTCACCCCCCCTACGAATTCTTAATTTGGAGGACGAAATTCTTTTAAGTTGGGTAGGATGTAAAACCCCTAAATCTCTACTATATTTTTTTTGTTTTTTATCGATTTTGGTACTGATTTAAATTTTTTTTGTATTGTACGTCGCGTAGTCATATTGTACGTTGTGCGCAAACGACGTATTTCGTACTTGCTCGTCGAGTACGAATATGGAAGGGCGTACATATTTTTAGAAAAAATATTTTTATTTTTATTTTTATAGTTCAAAATAATTTATATAATAAATACTTTGCTATCATACAAGAATTTCTAAGTTTGTTCTTTTCATTTTAAAAGGGCCTTCAACTACTAATAATAAATAATATTTTTATTGTATACTAGAAAAATATATTATGTAAATATTATTTGTGCATACATATATCATAATTATTTATTATTTTTAAATAAATAGTGTAATTTTTGAAATTATTATTATTAGTATTTTTGGAAAATATATTTTTAAAATACTTGTGATAATTTAAATTTTGATTTGATTCCATGGATACATTTAAATAGATTAAATTAATATCTATAATTGGAATTTGATTTATTTGATTTGATTTTAAACTAAAGGGATATAATTTAAATAGGATTTGTGTTTGGATTTGGATTTGAATTAAATAGATTGAATTATCAAATTTGGGTTTTAAATCTTTTCCTAATCCTATCTTATTGGGAATTCCCACATCCTATAAATAGGCAGGTACTCCACCATTATTTTTTTCTCCACAAATTCTTCCACAAAATTTCCACAAAGTGTACGTGCCTCGTGTCGGTGTTCCAACCATCCTCGTGTCAGCCGTAACGGCCTCGGGTCCGACCCCGGGTGTCTATCCAATAGGTTATTCTTTTTTACATATACAAATATCATTTCTTGTCCAACCACCCTGGACACAAATCCAGTATTCCTCCGCCGTGTCTGACACCCCTGACACGACAACCACCTAAACCCTAATCCTATTCTAATGGCCAGCCCCGACTCCTGCCGACGACGTCAACACCACACCCGACTCCTTCGTCCGATCCCGGACAAGTCTGACCTCTTCCTGCCACCGTCCCAGCAAGAACAACCCCTTTTCCTTGTACCGACCACAACTCCCTGTACCATTCCCGGCCACCCCTGGGTCACCACACCGCCACTACCGGTCATCGTCCCCGGCAATTTCTTTTCTGCCTCCTTGACAAAACCCTATCACCACCACTGCCACGACAGCCCAAACTCCCAAAAACCATCGACAAAACAAAAACAAAAGAGAAACCCTAAAAATCGTACCTGTCGTGCGTCGAGCTGGCCCAGCACCGGCGAACGCCGAAACCCTCCGATCCCGTTCCTCCGCCTTAGCCATCCTTTAGTCGCCGGCGTCCGCCCAGACCCGGCGATCGCCGCTCCTAGCCGTCGCAACCAGCCTCACCTCCATCTCCGTCAGCCTCCGTACCCCCTCGACGAGTTCGCGCGCCCGACGTGCCGTCGCTCATCCTCGCCGGAGCCGCTGGGACCTCAGCATCCACCGACCTCTGACCCGTGTCCTCCGTCGTCCGTCCAAGCCACCGCGCCTGGACGCGATCACCCGAGCCCTCTCCTCCGTTCGCACAGTGCCGCCGGCGCTAGCCCTAGCCAGCACCGCCCCGCTCGCAAATCGTCGGCACCGTCGAACCCTCTCCGCCTCGCTCGCCGTCCCGGCCGATCTCCGTCGCCGCTCCTCCGACCCTTCGACTCCTCCGTGCCTCACGTTTTCCTCTCCGCTCCCTTCTTCTCCCTCTCCGCCGGACGGACCATCGCTCCCAGCTCCCTCCTTCTTCCCCTCCTTTCCTCTCTCTTCCCTCTTCCTCTCCTTCTTTTTTAATGTTCCTCTTCCTTACTAAAAGCTGCTGAAGTTTGGATTTTTGTGTTTTTTTATGTTTTTTGTTGTTGTTGTTGTTGTTTTTACTGGATAAGGTTCACTTTCATTATTATTATTATTATTAGTTTATTATTATTAATTTATTATTATTATTATTATTGTTATTTTCATTATTGCTATTATTATTATTTTATTTATTTATTCTTTATATGTACAAAATCTATTGTATGGTTATAATTGCTATATTAATATTATCATTAATGTTATTTTGATATCAATTAAGTATATTTGTTTGGCTTACTTATATTAATTTTGTTAATTATTATTAATATACATCGAGATATTTTTGAACTATCTTAGCATATTATTTTTTTCTAATATTTTCTACCTAGTTGAATTATAGCTTTAATATAAGAAAAGAGTTTTTATGACTTTTAGATATTTATTTAGAATATTTTGAATAAAAGAAAAACATAGAATTTTTGTCTAAAGCGGTTTTCCAAATTTTTATGTGTTTATCAAATATTATTTTTACTAATAAAAATATAGCTCCTATCAAATATCTAATTTTTGACAACTTAGAGTTTCTGCCGAGAATGATTTTTCTTGACTTTAAGTATCTAAGTATTTTTCCTATAAATATTTTGACTCGTGAAAACTATTTTTTAGGAATTATAAATATTTTCTAAAAACTCGTATATATAATATTTATCCATTAATTCTTTGATTTTTCCTCCTATCCGTAACCAATCCTATTATTCTTATTCCTTCGTCCATTTCGAGACTACCTTATGTCCACCCAAACTAATTTGACCCTTCTGGACCCAATGGAACCGTCCATGTCGTTATCTGAGGTTACCTAGCATAGTTGTTGCACCGAAGTTGCAGTTCGTGCCACATTGATCATTGCAACACACCAGGTGTACTACCAGGCAAGACACCTTGCCATTTGCTGTTTACTTATTTTAGCTCATATTTCATGCATTGTTCATTATTTTCTTTATGCAAAATAAACTGTGATACATGGCATAAACCGTTAGAACTTACTGTTCATTTATATTCTACTATGTATTATTTTTCTTACACATTAAACCTAGATTTAAGGGACCACCTTTGTGTGTTGCATTCATGGCCTTGACACATTTATTCCATGTTGTTGTGTGTCGCATATAGGACTCGGACATGCGTGACTGGCTGGCCACCAGTACGTATAAGCCGTGCGTTAGGAAATAACTGCTAATAGAATTACATGTTAGAAGACTTAGCAGTAGTGAGTTTGCATTGGACGGGAAGAACATGATTGGAAGTTGACTACCACCCTATCTATCGTAGACTCGCTCGCTACTGAGGAACGATAGGTAGACTATATGCTATAGACTCGCTCGATACTGAGAAATAGTATATGGTGTTGTGACTCGCCACTGAGGTACTGTATTGGTATTTTTTTTGACTTGATCGGGTAATCATGCGACCATGAACTGTTCTTAAAACTGCATTCACCTAGATTTGGTTAGGCACCCTTATCCGTTAGGTATGAGTACCTTTGGTTTGGGTGCTTGTATCTGACCGTGGCTTGGAACAATAACTTGTCGCGGATTAGTTCGTCACATCTTATCCTTGTTTGGTTGTAGGTGTGACTTACTACTTCGATGAGAAGGTATTGAACCTTGTTGGGGTCCGGGTACCATATTGGATTCGTAGCATGGAAAGATACGCCACCGTGAATTAGTTTACCATCTCCTGTCCTTGTTTGGTTGGGGGATGGTACGCTCGTTCAATAGGTGTGTATTGGACCATGTTATAATTCAATTTACTTATTTATTTGAGCAATATTTATTCAGTTTATATGGCATGATATTATGTGTCTTGTTACGTCCCTCTGAGGACCTGGTTATCTCTCCAGGTGTGTGTGCTATTGTCTTTCGCAGGTGTTCTAGCTCTAGCCGTGATCTTCGCTATTTCTTCGAGGATGATTGCACTTTGATTGTCTTCGCTTCGCTCGCCAAAATCATTCTTTGTACATCATGTATTTTTTCCTTTTCTTGTTGGTAGTGGATTTGTCTCCGCCCAACATATTGTATCAAGACAATTCATTATCCTTATATGGTGTCTTTTATTCCTTTATTTTGTGTGGATGAGATTAGTTATGGTTCTACTGCGTTTTACAGCTTATGTATTCATACGAGGCTTCCATATATTGGAGTATACTTCGTATGAGTACAGCTGGCATGTCTACTTTCCTAGTCCAACGTATTTTGGGACTGGGGCGTTACAACCTGGAACCGCTCGGCCTAGGAGAGAATAGGGCCTCCATGTGAAAATGGGAGTCGATATCTGACTCCTTAGCGACGAGCTGAACCCAAGAGAGTCACATCGGCTGATCATAGGGATAACCCATGGACCAACATATAGAGTAGTCCAACTGCATGACCGGAATGACAACTTCAATATCTGCATGAATGAAACATGAATTACTCGTTATGCAAATTGTGCTAACATATTTTTGTGTAGGAATGACTATCGGCGAGGGTAAGTTGCTATGAATTATATTCTACTGTCATGTTCTTATGAATTGTTAAAAAGAACCTAAACAAGTAGAAAGATCACTAGTAAATGTTAGCTCCACATATTGATTTAGTGCAGAGATTTGCGAGTTCGGCCAAAAGCCGCTCGCCAGTACATGATGTGTGCTAACCCACGTTGTGGGCATCCTTTTCAGAAATCAAAAGAAGACAGGAGGATTTCAAGTGAGGTACCGAAGCTCGTCTAGCCCAGTAGAGTTGTGGATTGCCTCGAAGCTTCATTTTTATTCCAGTCAAGTTTCAAGTTTTTATTTCCTTTGAAGGTGTCTTTCAATTCCAGCTTGTAATAAAGGGATATCATGTATGGGCATTGCGACTATTTTCAAAAGAGAGTTTCAAAGAGAATCATGTAGCCAATATAAGGCACTCTGAGTTTGCAAAGTTTTGTACTTGTATTCCTATCAAGTTTATCAATAAAAGAAATATTTCTATTTCAAATCTCTGTGTCCAATATTTGGTTTTCTGCAATGAATGGGTGCGTGCGTGTGATTTGCTTAACTAGTGGGTGCATGCGTGTGTTTTTGCTTGACTAGTGGCTTTTGTGCAGGTACATGACCTTGTGCAAGTGCAACTTAGGCTTGCACGACATCACGCCTTAGCGAGGACGATCGATCCTGCAGGGATCCAGGCAAGACGGACGACCCTAGCGGGATCGGGGCGTGACACCTAGTCAGAAGCAGAGCTAAGTATATCCAAGGAAATTAACATGAACATCATGGTATGGAAATCAATACAGGAAAATATGAAGTACAAAAAATGATAACATGACATTAAACCTGAACATGAATACTGAAAAGTAAATATAGGGAACATGAAATCAAACCTGAACATGAAATATATAATCAACCTGAAGTGTGCAATATATCGAAATACATCCAGAGTGTGTGATCGGCTTAGATAGATTCAGGGAACATGAAATGGTACGACTTCGGTCCCACGTACACGATGCGGGGCCTAAGCTATTCACATGAATAGTAACTCGGGTTTGATCACACATCTATAGTATTTCTCCTCCCAGACACAAGTAAACTCAAGGAACCAGATACCAGACAATCTCGTGAAATATAGTGTCAACAAGAAGATACCAGAATGAATATACAAGACACAAGTTCATACTTCTATACAACAGCGTTAACTTAACATTATGACCAAAAATACACAAACAACTACTAGAAATCTTTAGTTTAAAGAACCAGAAAATTGGCAGCACTTAAGGTTCAATCCTAAACAGCGCACACAAATCAATCTTAAATCAGGACTGATACAATCAGCCTTCACTGGGGCTGACATAGTTCAGTTTCAAACTAAGTCTGATGCAATCTCAGTCCTTAATCTGAGCTGAAACAATTCAGTCCTGATTAAGACTGATGCACTCTCATAGTGTATTCAAAACTCAACATTCATAGGATATCCCCAAGGCAATTGCTCTCGGTTACAGACAACACTTAATCATAATGAAATCCATTTTGATCAGGGTTAAAGTTTACTAATACAGAAATCTATACCTAGGTAACAGGTTGATCACCAACTTAAACAAAATAACCAACCTGGGCTTTCTCAAACCATCTGATACCAACTCAAGATAACTCCTAGGTTAAGAATCCTGATATTAGCTACAGTATAATTACTACAACACCTCTTCCCTAAAATAAATACCAAAATGTAACTTAGAGTTGTAAGAATTTACCTGCTCACAAAATCAGATCTGAAATGGATTACAACTTCTGGAAATCTACACAAATTTCAATCTCCGAATATTCCTAGTTCTTTGAACCAGCCATAAACACATCAAGAACCAAAATAAATCAAAATAAGAATGATGCAACAACTTAGGATGATTCTTAAAGTTGAAGATCCGGATACTCACCTGTATCCGACTCAAGATCTCGATCGACAAGTGTCCAAACTAGATGACTCGAGAAAACAGAGGAACTTCTACACAGATGACAACAACCACCAAAGTAGATCTCACTCAAATCAATTCATCAATAATGTATCAATAACACATTCGAAAAATAGATTGAGGTCCTGATACTTACAATCTCGAGTATCCTAGATCGAAATGATACAATAAGAAGAATTAAATGCTTCCACAATTCAACATGGATCCTGGGAAGAATCAAATAATTCGTTCATACAACAGATCGGACCACAATTATCAAGTAAATACAAATAAAGAATTGAATCAAAACCTGCGTTAAGAACACTTGATGAATTCTCCTCGATAGTTCCTTAGAGACAATCCGTCGATCAATTGATTACTGGTATGTAAACCCAGACTTGATCAATACAAGAAAAAAAATTGATCGAACGAAGATTAACATTCGAATCCAAGGAAAAATGAGAGTGATCGATGAAACTTATTAAGAATTTAAGGATCAAAGAAGGCGCTGGTTCTTTGCTGTCGACGCCAGGGGCAACTTGCTAATGATGATTGATTGAGAGGCTCACTGCGTCGTCACCATTCGCCATGGCCGATTAGAACTTGGAAGAAATAAAATTAAGAAGAAGAAGAAGAAGAACTCTGCTCCTCTCGAAAATCACTCTGGTAGCACTGTAATGAGAAGAGAAGAGTATAAATAGAGAGTTTGTGTCAACTTGAAAAGGAAGGGTGAATTAAATTTGTGGGAAAAATATGGCAGCTAAAATTAGAAAGTTTGTTACAGCACATGGCTGTGAAATGGTGGTGGTCGAATGTTCTCCATGGCAGTTAGGAATTTTCTTTGAGAAGAAGAGAAATCAACTCTCTAAGTAGCAGCAACAAACTCTAGGCCCACTAATGGGATGAAACCCAGCCCATGGTTATAAAGCCCAAGTCATGGTGAAGCCCAATAACCCTTAGACCCAAAACAGAGAATATCCAAGGAGGAAAAATATATTTTAATGATTCAAAAAACTGTTTGAGCATTTTACAAAATATTCATGTGAGAACTTATTAGAATAATGAAAAATTTATTAAAGGTAGGAAGATGGGGTTACAAATTTCCCTCCCTCAAAAAAAAATTTCGTTCTAGAAATTTCAAGAAAGACAATCACATAAAATCAAAATAATTTTTAACCAATATAAGTATTTATTGAAAAGATTCATTGAAACACAAAAAAAATACAATCAAGCAAATAAACTAGGGTAGCGATCCCGCATCTCATCCTCTCACTCCCATGTGGACTCTCTCGGAGAGTGATGTTTCCACATGACCCGGACAAACGATATAGTCTAGTTCCACAATTACTTCTCCCTCCGATCAAGGATCTCTACTGGCTGCTCCTCATAAGTCAAGCTCGGACTCACCTCTAGCTCTGAGTAGTCCACCAGATGGCTCAGATCTGGAATGTAGCATCGAAGCTGGGACACATAAAAAACGTCATGCACTCCCTCCAAGTTAGCAGGAAGTGCTAGTCGATAGGCTACCTCGCCAATCCGTACCATCACATCGAAAGGTCCGATGTACCTCAGACTGAGCTTCCCGTCTCTGCCAAAACGAATGATGCCTCTGGTCGGCGAGATCTTCAGGAAAACTCTATCTCCAACTACGAACTCCAGTGGCCGTCTGTTGCTATCCGCCCAGTGCTTCTGCCGATCCTGTGCAACTCTGAGACGCTCTCTGATCAGTCTGATCTTCTCGGCTGAATCTACTACCATCTCTGGCCCAAACAAAGTCCTCTCGCCAATGTCGTCCCAAGATAAAGGTGTGCGGCATCTCCGTCCGTACAGTACCTCGAACGGTGTCATTTTAATGCTAGCCTGATAATTGTTATTATATGCAAACTCCACAAGATGCAAGTGATCCTCCCACGAACCTCCGCAATCGAGTGCGCAAACCCGCAGCATGTCCTCCAGTATCTGAATGGTCCTCTCGGACTGCCCGTCTGTTTATAGATAATAGGTGGTGCTGAACTTTAACTGTGAACCCAAGCTCAGCTGTAGACTCCTCTAGAATTATAATGTGAAGTGGTTGTCCCTGTCTGAAATAATGCTCACCGACACTCCATAAATCCGCATAATCTGACGCATATAGAGGTATACAAGCTTCTCGGTCGACAACCCTACCTTAAACGGAATAAAGTGAGCGAATTTCGTCAGTCTGTCCATGATAACCCAAATAGCATCCTTGCCACCGGGCGTACACGGTAAACCAGAGATGAAGTCCATAGTGATGTGTTTCCACTTCTATTCTATAATTGGTAAAGGCTGTAGTAATCCCGCTGGTCTCTGGCACTCTGCCTTAACTTGCTGACACACAAGGCATCTGAAAACGAATCTGGCAACCTCGCGTTTCATCTCATACCACCAAAACATACTCCTGCAGATCCTTATACATCTTGGTAGATCCAGGATGAATAGAATACTGCGACTGGTGGGCCTCCTGCAAAACCTTCTTTCGTAAATTTTTGGGCACACACAACTGATTTCTATGCTTCAGGGATCCATCATCTGCAGTAGTGAAGTCGTCAAGCAATCCTGTCTCTGCCTGGCCTCTGAGACATCGGAGTCCCTCATCTAGAAACCGAGCCTCTTTGATCTTCTCTATCAGTCCTGACTGTATCTGCATGTGCATCAGTTGCCCTCCAACTCCCAGAAGAACAATCTTAATCCCAAGGCTCTCAAGATCCTCTAGAAGATGTAGGTCCATAGTGAGGAACATAGAAACAGGATATCGACTAAGAGCATCTGCTACCACATTCGCCTTCCCAGGATGGTGTTGCAGATTGATGTCAAAATCCTTTATGAGTTCCAGCCACCTTCGCTGCCTCATATCGGTTCTTTCTAAGTGAAAACATAATTCAGGCTTTTATGGTCCGTAAAGATATCCACTCTCTCTCCATAAAAATAGTACTTCCACAGTTTCAAGGCAAAAATGACTGTTGCAAGCACCAAGTCATGTGTAGGATAATTCTTCACTTGAGGCCTCAACTATCTAGAAGCATAAGCAATAACCCTCTTGTTCTGCTCAAGCACACATCCCAAGCCCTTTTCTAATACATCGCTGTAGATGATGAACCCTCCCGATCCAGATGGCAAAGCTAAAACTGGCGCTATAGTGAGTCTTCTCTTTAATTCTTCAAATGCAGACTGGCAGACGTCGCTCCAGATGAACTCCTCGTCTTTCCGCGTAAGCTTGGTCATCGGCTCCGCTATCTTGGCAAAATCTTTCACGAACTTCCGGTAGTAACCTGCTAGCCCCAGGAAACTACGAATCTCTGCTACTGACTTGGGAGGTGCCCATGCTTCCACAACTTCAATCTTCTTGGGATCTACAGAAATCTCCTCTCCAGTCACCACATGTCCCAAGAACTCCACTCTGTCCAGAAAGAACTCATACTTCGAGAGCTTCTCGTACAGCTTCTCCTTTCGCAGAATCTCCAACACGATCCAAAGATGCTCCACATGCACCTCTTCGGTCTTCGAATATATCAAGATATCGTTAATAAAGACTACGACAAACTTATCCAAATACTTGTGAAAAACTTTATTCATCAAGTTCATAAACACTATTGGGGCATTGGTGATTCCAAACGGCATCACCAAAAATTCATACTGGCCGTAGCGAGTATTGAAAGCTATCTTCAGAATATCCTGCTACCGAACCTTCATCTGATGATATCCCGACCGAAGGTCAATCTTGGAAAAGACCTTCGCCCCACTTAGCTGATCAAACATCTCATTAATTCGCGGCAACGGGTATTTATTCATGATGGTGATGTTATTGAGTGCATGGTAATCTATACACATCCTAACAGTCCTATCCTTCTTCGGCACAAAGAGTAGTAGTGCTCTCCAGGGTGAAGCACTGGACCGAATAAAACCCTTGCCTCCCAACTCATAAATTTGGGCCTTCAACTCTCTAGCTTCCTTCGGGTTGATCTTGTAGCAATGCTAGGACTTTGGCGCTGATCCGGGCACTAAGTCGATGCTGAACTCCATATCTCGATCTGGCGGCAATCTTGGCAACTCCTCAGGAAAAACGTCGAGAAACTTTGCAATCAGCGGATGCGGCAACTCCTGGACTTCTGCAACTGCTCCGAAGTAGACTCCCTCTGGCCTTTCTGTGATCCATCTTCTGACCTCGAACGGCGAAACTCCAGGCGGGCTGAAAGTTACCTTCCCTTTATGGCAGTCTATTATAGCAAACTGCTCACTCATCCAATCGATGCCGAGGACTACATCAAATCCGGACAATGGCATCACTAGAAGTTGAGCCCTAAGCTCCCTTCTAGCTATAGTGATAGGGTAATCCACCATCTCACTAACTTGTACTACCTCTCCTCCTGTCATAATCTAATAGTTCCTCCTAGTGGGCTTAGGTGTGAAGTCGTGTCTATGCAGAAACTCATATGATACAAAGCTATGTGTGGCTCTAGAATCAAATAATACAATGGCAGAAAATAAATATATGATGATAAAATATGTGTTAACATCTGGAGCTGCCTCCTCCTCCTCAATTGCGGCCATGACATAAGCACGTCTCCGCTGTGGTCCTCCCTCCTGCTGTTGCTTCTGTGCAAATCTCTGCTGTTGAGGTGGTAGAGCTGGTCCTCCTCTCTGGAGTGCAGTAGACGGTGCTCTGGGTGGTACAGGTGGTGGTCCTCCAGCTCCTCGAGGTCCTTCTGCTAGTCTGGCTGTGGCCTACTGGCAATCTCTCATCTGATGAGCGTTTGATCCGCAGAATAGACAAAGTCCGAGCCTCTTGCAACAAACCTCCACATGGTGTCCTGGCCTATGACAATATGTACAAGTGACCACCTGCTATCTCTGATGCTGAACTGCTGAAACTCTGGCAGGACGATGCTGAACTGTCGTCGACTGTGGTGGCCTCGTCTGAGTCTGAATATGAGTCCTCTTCGCCGGTGCCTGATAACTGCTACTACCGATGTCCCTATCCCTTTTGGGCCTCGGGTCCATCTTCTTCTCCATAGCCTGAGCAATCTTGAGGATGCTCGAATAAGTTATCGCCTGGCTGATCGCCACTGTATGCCGCAGCTCTCTGGTGAGGCCCTTCTTGAACCTCCAAGTCCTCTCCTCTGGCATGTCGACTAGGTTCTCTACGAACCTGCTGAGTCGGGTGAACTCCGACGTATACTCTGCCACTGTCATGGTCCCCTACTGTAAGGCCTCGAACTGCATCCGAAGCTCGTCTCGCTCAATATCGGAAAAGAACTTCTCCTTGAATAGAGTTTTGAAATCTGTCCGAAGAACCTAGGGCATAGCTAACTGGGGCTTCTCTCGGTACCAAGCTCTGGCAATATCTAAAGTCGCATGCTCGTAACTTCCACCTTCAAGTCATCAGGAATCCTTGCCATCTTCAGTGTCCGCACCATATTTTTTAGTTACTCATCCGCATATACGATCCCCTCATGGCCCCAAAAATCCATCGGACAGAGGTTCTGGTAGTCCCTGACAGTCCCTGGTCTCGGTGCTGCTGGTGCTGGAGGTGCTACCGGTGCTGTGCTGCCGGCTCTCGAGTCCTGAGTGCATCTACAACTGTCGCTCTGAACTGTACAGCCTGGTGGTTCTGGGCCTCCATGAACTGCTGGAACATGGCGATCACCTAGGCTTCGTCGAACATCATCGTCGGGGGCAATGGAGGAAAGATAGGAGACGGTGGCAGAAACTGCTCTACCGGAACGTCTGGTGCAGACTGTCCCGTGTTGCCTGCAACTTCGGATTGATCCGCGATCTTCCTTGTGTTGACCATCCTGATATACCCTTATTTCCTAATTTTTCCTATGATGTGATCAAGTTTTCATAGTTTAATCAAGTCCCCCAATAGTACACTAATACCTAGGTACCATTAGGATGACTTGCATGGGCCACCACTAAAACCATGTCATGACCCGCTCTCGAATAATCTGACATGAGTCGGACACGTCCAGCCTTCGTCGTTAGACTCATTGAAGTAAGCTGTACCAATATCTAGGGAAAACTATAAGTCCAGATAAGAATGAATATAAACCACAGCATCTAATATCGAATCCCAGAATCAAAGTACAAGACTAAGAGTTATTACATTTCCAGCAAATAAAAAGTAAACTGATGTCTCTAATACAAAGTCTAATGAAACTAAAAGAAAGGTACTAGGCTTCCTCAGCCTCTAAGTCCAGAGCAACATCGGCTGGCTCATAGGTGCCTCCAGACTTCTGCCCGTAATAAGTGTCACAGATAGCCTCCAATTTACCTACAACATATCCTAGTCAGGAGCGAAGCTAAGTATATCCAAGAAAATGAACATGAACATCATGGTATGGAAATGAATACAGGAAAATATAAAGTACGAGAAATGAGAACATGACATGAAACCTGAACATGAATACTGAAAAGTAAATACAGGAAACATTAAATGAAACCTGAACATGAAATATACAATGAACCTGAAGTGCGCAATATATCGAAATACATCTAGAGTGTGTGATCGACTTGGGTAGATTCAGGAAACATAAAATAGTACGACTTTGGTCCCACGTGCACGATGCGGGATCTAAGCTATTCACATAAATAGTAACTCGGGTTTGATCACACATCTGTAGTATTTTTCCTTCCAGACACAAGTAAACTCAAGGAACCAGATACCAGACAATCTCATGAAATATCGTATCAACAAGAAGATACCAGAATGAATATACAAGACATGAAGTAATGAACAAGTCCGAGGAGTATACTTGCCTTGCTCAGGGTGATCAAGTGTGGGTAGTAAAGCTGAAAATCCTCCTATTCACATGATTTATAAGTTGATTATTAAGCACTCTATCCTAAACTAGCTTATTCATGAATAAAGGGTTTTGAAGTTGAACATAAAATTCTCCTAGTGTAAAAATTATCTTCTAAAATCTATTTTCGTTAAATGAAATATACTAGATCCTAGTATCCTGATTATTACTTAAGGTTTTGTCAAGACCCGCACTCAGTGCAAGGGCACAAGAAGTGACGAACGCCCAGCCTACGCCGCAAGTATCGGCGGTAGAACGCTGTCCTGAGTCACAGTATCTAACACAGTCTAAAATAAACTCCGAATGGAGAGTAGAATAATAAGTAACTCAATCACAATACTAAGATGGAATAAAAAAAGAATCACAAGAGAGTCAAAGATAAAAGTCTAGGTGTAAACCACCAGAATAAATCTCAAGTACAACTCATAAAGTCTCAAATAGGTAAACAATAAAATACTAAAGTCTCAGCTAGACTATGGGCAAGTCCTCAGCGACTGTAGGATCCTTCCGAGGGTCCACGTCGCCAGTGTCATCTAAGCCAATGCCATAATAAGTAGGGCAGTACTCCTCATCAATACTTGTAAAATTTTCAACATGCCCAGTCAGGATGGAACGAGCACATATCTCTCACAACAGTTCATAGCAGGAATGGACATATAAAGCAAGCTATGGAAAACTATACATGAATCGCTGTAAAAAAAGTCAACAAGAGAGAGAGAGAGACTATAAAATGAGATATAATATGATAAATAGAGAAATGTAACCTTCTAAGTGATTTAGAGCATGAATTGGTTATGTAAACGGTCTGGGTTGCACATGAATACAGCTATGGAGTGCACATGGATACCTACTGGGGATAATGATCACATAACCAACTACACTCTCCCTGCCTCCAATCAATACACAAGGATCAATACATGTTATGTTATTGCACATGGATAACAACTACTGTATACATGGAGCTCATATGGTCATGAGTGTATATGAATAACATATGAGTGCACATGGATAAATATGAATACATGGAGTACATGATGGCCATGATAAAGTACATGAACATGACATACTCGATGTATCCGAGGAGATAACATCGCATGAAAAGATCCAGAGGGTACTAATCCGTGTGAACATCGTGCCAGCATCAAGTATACTAGTCTATAACAAGAGAACATATCCAAAGAAGTATGAAAAGATCAGAAAATGTACTCGCCTGGAAAATTGAACTGCTGATGATGAAGTGTAGCTAAACTGGGGCAATATAAACCAATTTAAAGTATACACATGTCACAACCCAGTCTAAAATATCAAAGAAATAGCTACAATGCAAGACTACATGCTTCTAGGTCCATTTTGGTCAAAGTCAACCCTCGGTCAACTCTGGTCAAATATGGTCAAACCTGGGTCAACTGGTCCGTCTACTAATTTCTAGGTCATACACAAAATTCTAGGTCATTTGGAGTTCGTTTGAGTTGAATTGGATCAAGTTTGACTCAAAGTTGACTTTTGTCAATTTGGTCAACTTGTCGGCCAATTCGACTAAACTAAGCTCGAAATGACAAACCAAATCTATCCTAGTGCTCCTATAGTCATATACACAACTATAATCTAATCTAAGAGATTTAACAAGCATAATATATATATACATATAGGTATATACACACATGTGTATATACAATACAAACAAAACCCAAATCTAACAAAAAGTGGTGTGTGCGTGTGTATGTACTGCTGCTTACTGAAAATAGGTAAAATTTGAGATTAAAAACAGTAAAACGCAACCATGGAATTACTTAAAATAATATACTATTTATATACATATATACAAAGTAAGAAACTACATATATATATATATATATATATATATATATATATATTTATATATATATATATATATATATATATATATATATATATATATATATATTTTATATATATATATAATATATATATATATATATATATATATATATATATATATATATATATATATATATATACACAAACGTTTAAATGGAAGATACGCAATGATGCGAGATAAATAAAGAGTCTAAAATCTGGAAATATATCTCCCTCGACCCATTCGCGATATATATACATTAGGAATGGGTTTCAACGGAATTATATATATATATATATATATATATATATATATATATATATATATATATATAGAAAAAAAAAAAAAAGAAAAAAAAATATATATATATATATATATAGTTAAATATATGCATAAAGCTATATATAGAAAGCACATATACTCATAAATGATGGAAAATTGTAAAACAAAGCCAAAAGCTGGTTCCCGCAATCTGAAATCTCATATAAGTCCTGTAAACTCAGATTTAGAAGCTAAGAAGCTGGAAAAAAAAAATCAGAATATCATATTAATTCAAAAATCGAAAACTAAAAAAAAATAACCCAATTCACACAACGACCCAAAATCCAAAATACACCAAACAAACCCGCAAAACTTGGCATACACGTTGGCCTCGACCCACGTGATGCGTTCGTGTACTCAAGGGTTCGAAATCGTGAACGTGTCGTGTCCACAGAACGCGTATCGGAACTTCCCGATACCGTGTGGTATGCGTGTGCTCTCGCTCGTTTGAGCGCCGCACACGCAACGAAATGCCACGTGCTTGTGCACATAGCTGGAAGGGGGTCCTGAGGTAGGTCTAGGACACGATGACACGGTGACACGCCGCCCGAAGTAGCACACGTAGCCCCCACACCCGTGCGGCCTGCTTTGCACGCGCGCACGCCCGTGCGCCCTCGTGCGCGTGGTTCCGGCCTCGCTGCTCCTTCGTCGGGCCACATCGCGACTCGGGGTTCGTCCTACAAGTCGTCTAGATCTAGGTCAACATGTTTTGGGTCCTGGAACGGGTCTTCGCTACGTCGTGTGTGCGCACGAAGTCCGTCTCTGCGATAAAAACGGCAGGCTGAATGCACAGTGGCTGAGCGGTGCACGTCCGATATCTCCGCGCTCGCTTAACAAAAAGTCATGAAATTTTATGAGCATGAGTGCAGAGGTTGCCCCCACGTGCTCACATATTTTTGCACAAAAATACGCTCTATGCATCGCGCAATCACACGCGGACAGCAGGGCACGCACGGCCTCGTGCACGGGATCCGTGCACGTGCGTTCGTTGTCCGAAATGCCGTTGAAACGATGTCAAACCCAAAACTGTCTTCACAAAAGTTTATCAAAATCATATTATCTAAACATTCACGAAGACAGAAACGAAAAACAATAACTTTCTATCCTAAGCGGTATTTTGTCGAACACGTGCCGTAAGGGACCGACACGGGCTCGATACCTCCATCAAACGGAGTCGAAATCCCACCAAATTTTGTGGGTAAGGCTAGGGCACCTATATGGTTGCAAAAATAAAGAAAAAAAATCAGATTTGCAATGGTA